>CM070619.1:43200781-43442963 GCA_036346255.1 Ampelocalamus luodianensis | reverse complement strand
CTTTTATAGTGCGGAAGGGAGGAGTTCGAGCGGAGGCGGCGGCGTCGTGAAGAACACGGACACAAACTCGTTGTCGAGATGAAGACGATGCTCATGTGGCTACGGGCCTGATCGGAAGAAACAAAGGGAGAAGCGGCTCGTTTGGCTGGCGTGCTCGCGCAATGAAGGCCAAGCGGGACCACCGTCGAGAGGAGCGGAGCGGGAACGGTGCGGTGGGCTGCGGCGGAAGCAAAGCGAAGCGGGCTGGGCCAGGAGGAAGCGAAGGTGATGGGCCGGGACAAGAAGATTAGGCCCGAGAGAAATTCTGAGATTTTATATTAGTTTTTCTTTTTAGAACATAGCTGAAAATCCAAATAGCACTTAGAAAATAGCAAATGCACTCGGAAAAATTCTAGAAAAATCTAGAAAATATATCCAAGTACATAGAACCCAAATAAAATAATTTTGATAATAGTTGATGTTGACATTATTCATATCAAATTATTTTTGAACTCTGAAAATTCATATTAAGCTTTTATCTTTAGCAGAAAAATCCAAATGATTCCTTTTTCTTTTGAAACTTCAAAACAGACGAAATTTTTGGGATGTTACAAACCTACCCCATAAAAGGAATCTCGTCTCGAGATTCGGTGACTAAAGAATAGGTTACGCAGTCTAACTGAAGACTTACCAGAGGCGTCATTCTGAACTGCTTGTGCTCCTTCTGCAGTGACATGGTTCAGTCTTCCTCTTGAGGCAGTTGATGGTGTCCTGGTAGCTTGATTTGGAGTCTGAGACATTCCTCTTCCTGCTCCTGGCAAAGAAGTCCTAGCTGGTGTTGGTCCCAAATTGAAAGGCACTGGTGTGAGACCTCGCACAGGGACACTTGTTTGCATAATGACACATGCTGTGGCAATTGAAACATTGAACTCTGCGCACATAATTAGGGTTCCCAGATTGACTATTGTTCTTTGTTGTTGGCATTAGGTATCCCCGTGTTTCTGCATGAGACACCGTGCGTCGGGTTCTGAATCCGGTAGACGAATTATTGGGACAAAAAGGCTGCTGAGCATTGGTCCTGGCTCTCTGTAGCTGATTTTGATGAACTCCATGTTGTATCATCTTCCTTTTGCGAGATTCATCCAGCTCACGACGAGAATCTTCTATGAGTACGGCTTTATCAACCATATCTTTGAAAATCCACATAATCATTTCCAACCACTTGCACTTTCAAGCTGGGGTTGAGTCCACGCTAGATAAACACGCGTGCATTATCGTAGCAACATCTTACGGAGCATAGCGAGAAAGTTGAGTGAACTTGTTGAGATATTCACTCAAAGACATGTTTCCTTCTGAAGTTCAAGAAATTCATTCTTCTTCATTTCCACTATACCATACGGAACATGAGCTTGACGAAAGGCATGAAAATTCCTCCCAAGTGATAGCATGAGAATTCCCATGAGTCATGGTGTAGTTCTCCCACCATTCTGCTTTTGTACCTTCCAAGCGATGTGAAGCATAAAGAACTTTCTCACGATCATTGCATTGAGCAATGGCAAGCTTTTCTCCACCGAGCGAAGCCAATCTTACTGCGTCCAAAGGTTACGGCAGATGAGAGAGCGTAGGTGGGCGAGTCCTCATAAACTCGATAGCTTGGAATGATGATGGTAGCGGTGGAACAGTTGTTGCTTGATTATTCTAACCATTCTGACTGTTTTGGTTCAATAAGTTGACTATTGCAGCGTGCGATCCGACTTTTTGCTGCGTCATCATGGCGTTCATGTTACGCATCATTGCACTCATGAATTGTGTCGAGCTCGCTAGAAGTTGTGCCATATTGGGCTCTGCGGCTCAGTGGGTCGGTGGATGGTCACTTGCATTGACATTGGCATTGGCATCCTCTGACTGAGTACGGCTCGATGTATTGCGAGTATCAACCATCTGCGATAATCTCCCACATGTTTAATAGGTAAGATAAAAGCGGTGTAGATGAGAGGAATAGCACAATAGATGAGATAGACAAGATAGAGTAGATGGAAACTGACCTAATTAGGGAAGCAGATTATACCCAAGGCAAAGACAAGAAGACATAGTGAAACGCTATGAAAGCACAATTAAAATTTTCAAATTAAAGCCTCAGCGTGGATCAAACAACATAATGCTTGTGACAAAAAGCTGCAGCTCCCACTTGCACACAACCCAAATAAAGACCTAATGCAAAAACGATCTAAAAGCGCTACTAAACTTTAATAGGACGGCTTCTAATCTGAACTGGACAACGAAGACTTCTTCAAGAGCAACTGGAACGAAGCCACGAAGGTACTCTTGGCAAAAGCTTTTCTTCTAGACGAGAGAAATTTATGAGGCGAGAAAGTCAATTTAAGATTGTAAAACAACATTTAGCAAAGGCAAGAGACAAGATCTCTGGCACAGGATGAGTAGAATAGAATAGGATAAGAATAGAATAGACTGAGATGAGAAGAGACCACAAGAGATGAGAAAAGAAGAACTACTAAAGTCAAGTTAAGTTGATTTGATTTAGAAAATAAATTTTGAAGCTTTTAGCTAAAACAACCATGCTAACTAAGGTTGCGTTCTACAGTCGATATGGCTCTGATACCACCTCTGTCGGGACCCAAAAATACATCTCAGGAACCCTCCGTGTATTCTGAACTAGTCCCAGATCAGTAGCTAGCTCACACAGGGAAACAGTGATGAAATACCATCCATTTATTCAATTTAACTAAAAGGATCTCAGAGTAACAAATAATAATAATAACTGGACCTTATGGTCAACGTTTACTTAACTTTCCACGCAGGGCTAAAGAAACAAATGAACTCTTGCAGCGGAACGAAACTCTTCAAAAGGCCAATCAACATGCCCACAGGCAATCGAGTGGAGAAACGCGTCCTAATCCGCAAAACCTTCATGATCTTCCTGGTAGAACTCTTTGGCAGCTTGGTATTCTTCCTCTCTGATCAAGCAGAGCGCAAATCCATGAGTACTTTGAATGTACTAAAAGCCGTCAGGAAATGTATGCAAATAGTATTCATGCGGGGCTTGAACCAAGATTAGGCTGTGGGCTCTTTTACGAGAAAAAAAGCATTTACTGATAAATACAATAAATAGATTGAAATCGTAATTGAAAACAATAACAAGTAAATAAACAATTTCTTTGAAACAACTAGTGAACTTCCCATCCACTTCCCAACTAAACCAAAGATAAGTGAATTCCCCATTCACCAATCGACACAAACCACCAAGTGAATGACCTATTCACCAAATGAACATTATATTCATCAAGTGAACTTCCCATCCACACTCTGACACATTTTTAAAGAAACTCTATCTCCCGTGTGAAATCCCGAACACGTCCATAGCATGGACACGGCTATTCGAATAGTTTACACTCTCGGAGGTTGTGCGGCTTGACCCACAAGAGATAGATCAACTTATAATGTCGGGCATTTCACGCTTCGTGGCGTGTGACTAAGTGATCATCACAAGGCTTTACAAAGCTCCTTGTTAACGATTACGCGCTAAGGTTTCAACATGAATGTCTTCCCGACCAGACCAGGCCCCTCTTGCGCCACCGTGAGAATCGTTTCCGTAACCACGCTTTGCACGACAGTAACCGAAATTAAGATATTGCTAATTAATCAGCCGAGTCCGTCCCATACGGACATGTGGTTGTGCGGTTAAGGCCCAGTTCAATGGCGCACAAGATTAAGTCCTTGACAAGTTACTCAGGCGAGACTACCACAAACCCACAACATGTTCAATCCACATCCTCCCTATCCGCCAACCACTCACCCGAGCGAAAACCATTTTGTTTAACCAACACCCATGACTAAACCCATCATGGTACACAAGTTTTAACAAGAGTGGCTCACCACCACGATTCCATAAATCATTAAGTCAAAATTAATTATTAAGACACATGTGATGACAAACCCATCGTAACTAAGCAAGACTAAGCATAAGTACGGTACCCATGTTGGCAATACAAATATGTCCAACTAAAATTACCCATGCTAAGGTGACAAAAGATTCATGGCATTCAAATATTCAATGGAGGCATAATGACAACAGGTAATAACTATACCCAAAGCAATTTATATAAAGATAGCATGCAATTATATAAAAGAATATACTTTTGAAATCATGAGTTCAATATGATCAAATGACCACGACTTGCCTTGCAATAAATCCAGTGATTGATCTTGATCTTGGTATGCTACCCCTTGCTCGAAGCTTCCCGAAATATCGACGTCTACTCGCAAAACAAGCAAATAAACTAAATAAATAAATAACAGAGAGAAAACAAACTCCAAAAATTAAATAAAAATCTCATATAAATAGATCTCGAATTTAGATAAATTTAGGAATTTGAATGGACCCAATCGGAGTTCGGATGCAAAAGATATGGGCTTTGGAAGATTGAAATCTCATAAAATACTAAAAATCAGAATTTATGGATTTACTGAATTATTTTTCTAAAGGAAAAAAGAGATATGACGCCAGCATGGCGTCACTGGGGTTTCTCGGTGACAAACAGATCCGACAGTGGGTCCCAGTCAAAGACTTGGTGCATGGTGAAGCTGGTTCCATGGACCTTTGGTTGATGGAGATGTGGGTGTGCCACCACAGTCTGCGACAGGCGCTTGGTGGGCGCCACATGGGCTACGGAGTGAGGTGGCGCCACGGTGGAGGGTGACATGGCTGCCACATCGGTAGGAAGAAAACGAAGGAGCTCTGGGAGCTTGTGGCAGGCGATGAAGTTGGCGTGAAATGCGGCGACGAGCGGCGAGTAGTTCGGCAAAGTGGAAACAGGACCACAGGAAGCGGCGTGCTCTGGAGGCGGCAACACGCGGCAAGGGCGGCAAGGGCTCGCTGGCGGCGGTGACTTGAGCGGCAGGGAGCTCCACGGGTGCGGCGGCGTTGGTGATTAGAAGGCTTCCGCAGGAAACGAGAGGGAGCACCGGGTCGGCGTCGACACGAGGATCACAGGGAGCACCTCAAGGAGACCGGAGAGGTTGGAGCGGCAAGGCAGCGATGGCCGGAAGGCAGAAAAGCACGCGGCGGCGCTCGGCGGCGGAAAGAACAAAAGGAAGTGGGGAATTTGATGAGAATAGCATGGAGCACAAGGTGACACGCTCAAAAGGGCACGAGGCTCACCAGCGGTGTAGATCGGAGAAGAGAGGCGGCAGCCGGTTGGATGACGAACCCGACAACGGCGATGTGACGGTCTTCGGGAGGAGGTGATGGGAGCACAGAGAGGCTTGAGTCGATGCGAATCCAACGGCGGCGACGGCGCAGGTTGAGGAGATCCGACGGCGGAGAACCCCGTCGAGGAAGGCTTTGATGTTACATGTACCAATGTACCCACACTTCAGACCGCATTTAAGCCACAAAGCACACTTCCGAAGGTATGCCGGCACGGCTAAGTCCTACGAGACATTTTCCAATATTGTGTATTAACCACGAGCAGCTCGTATGGATAGAAACTCATACGCTTACATTGCCAGCCGAAAGACAACCACCCGTTACGGGGGGAAGCTTTTCGGACTCTACAATGCGCCCAACACCATCCCTCCTACGACTCCCTGCGACCCGAAGCCAATACACACCAAAGTACTAAGTCAAGAGAGGTCCCATACCCTCTAGTGTGGTTAGCACGCACAAATTGCTCGGATAACAGGTACTCACAAGATGTTCGGTCCTTAATTGACTCAGGCACCAATCCAGTCACACCCAGAAGCACACCAATCATACCATTGTGCCCAAGTCTAAATCCTTTTGTTTTTAGATTTTAGTTTTCATAAATAGACATGGCACAAGGTTGAAATCATAGATCATAATAAATTGGATGTGATCAAGGTTATCGACAAGTCGATAACCGCCCATTTCTACCGGAAACTAAGCATGGCTAAGCAATTAATTCGCAACTACTAAGTGATAAGAGCTCATCCACGAACTCTAAATCACAGCAATAACCTAGGCTCACGGTAGTAGAGGATAATCATTTGCTAAGGAAATGCGTCTACTAGGCCAACTAACGACAATAGTTTAACACAAAGTAGCAATGCATACATAGAAGTTGTAATCAACATAAATACTTAAAATACTGGGATTAACATGATCAAACTGCTTGCCTTGCTGGAATTGGTCTTGCTGCAGAGAGAGTGCTCAGGTTCAAAGTTCTCTTGAACCCTACTTGCGAAAAGGCGATAAAAATCGATAAGAGCGAAGAACACCAAAAGGAACTCAACGAAGAAGAACAACCAAAACCCATGAAATTTCTACAGCAGCAAGGGGCTGATTTTAGACAATTTTAGAAACAAGAATCACTTCATTTGGACTAGTATGAAAAGTTATGCCTAAACAATTTCTCTCACTGCAAAATCCTAATTAAATTAATTTGATTCTCATTTATGCGAAAATTTCTAGAATGATCTGGAACTTGAAATTTTTATGGTAGGTAGATATGGTTATCCTAACAACAAAAAACTAAGTTTGCACAATTTGGAGTTGAAATGAATTAGTTATGATTTTTCTAAGTTCTAAAACTAGTGAATCATTAATTTCAGTGGCAAGGATCATATGAAGACCTATTCTATATTACAGGACATTCCTAGTGGGTTTTAACAAAATTTAGTTTGCTCAGCTTGGTATTACAGAGAATAAATTATGCATTTTACAAATTTTCAATGAATTTCTAAACCACTATTTTCACTAAACAAGATCATGCAGTCATCAAACATTTTCTGCTACATAACAGTGCCTAAATTCATTCTCAGATTAAAGTTCATATCCTAACAGAGCTACAGCAACTGGAATCATTCAAAAAGAAGCTAAAATGACAAAGTTATGCACTTTTGAAATTTGAAGCAATAAAGACTTAGAAAATTTGAGCTCGGGAGGTCCAAATGAACCGAAGACAAAGGAGAGGTCGTGGGCGTCGATCCTTCATCGCATGACCACGGACCTCGAAGCACTGCAGCGCTGAGACCTCCTCCAAGATCGGGGAGGTCCGGACCGCTGAGATCTGATCCAACGCCACGACTGCATGCACAGCGTGCGCAAAGGGCGGTCCTCACGCCTAACGGAGGTCGTGACCGTCAGATCGAGATCTGGCGGTCCCGAGCACTAGGGGAGGTCTTAAGGCTTTAAATCTGAGGAAGGAGGTCTAGCCTGTTAGATCTAAATCTAACAGTTTAGACCAGAGGAGGAGGTCCTAAAGCTACGGATCTAAAGGATGAGGTCCTAGACGGTCAAGATCTCCAAAGGGAGGTCTTGATCGGCTGGGATTAACACGAGGAGGTCTTAGATGGTCAAGATCTACTCGGGGAGGTCCTAAGCGATAGTGTTTTAATCGGAGGAGATCTGGACGGCTCAGATTAGACCTAGGGAGGTCCTGAACGGTCCAGATCAACGCGGAGGGAGGTCCTGAGACTAAGGATTTTACAAAGGAGATCTAACGCTCAGATCTAAATCCGGGGAGGTCGTGAACGGCTAGGATTGCGCCTAAGAGGTCTTGAGCGGGGTTTTCTTTGTAAAAGACCAGGGGTGACTTTTTACAAAGAGGACTCCGAGGGGTGGTCTAGGGGTGGTCTTTGCAAAATGACCATGGAGAGGTCTTTTTGCGCAGAAGTGGTCCTATCGGCCAGATTTAACTGGGTGGTCCCGGACGGCTGAGATCAAAACAAAAGGGGAGGTCCCGGCGCTAGGTTTTAACAGAGAGGATCCTACGACCAAGAGCTAATCTGAGGAGGTCTTCACGGCGAGATTAACCCTAGGAGGTCCTAAGACTTAGAGTTTTCACAGAAAACGCTCTACGGCTGTAACATCCCCATTTTTGGCTTGTGTTTCAAATGTAAGAAATTGAGGGTAAATTAAAACTTTTCTTACACCCTTGTGCTTTTGAACTTCTCTGAAAATTCTTGTAAAAGAATTTTTGGAAAATTCAAAATCAAGAGCCTCAATTATCAAGTCAACAACCTCCTTGGTCAAATCTTTTGTCAAACCCTTGGAAATAATTTTCCCTGGTTCTAAGGTTGCTTGGTAACACCTCTGAATTATTTCATAATTTTTGGAAATTATTTGAAATATTTTAGAGGCAAGTCAAACTGTCAAACCTCTGCTTTAACCTTCTCGAATTTCTTGAGAAAATTCCAGTGCACAAAACCCCTCTGGAAATTTTATGGAAGGTTAACCCCAAGGTAAGCAAGCTCTAGTTAAAATTTCATAAATTTTGGAGTTGATTTGATGCCTCAATTAAATCCCTAAAGTTTCAGCTCAAAATCAAATTCTAATGGGTTTGCATTTGTTCCTCGGGCGCGGTCGACTCGGACTCGAGCCAACCGACTTTGGTCGAGTCAACTAACTGTACCGCGCGGTCAATCGGGCGCGCTGCGCTCGACCGTTGATCTCAATCGGACGGCCGTGTTCGTGTATGCATTCGGACAACTCGGTTGCCCTTTGGTTCTCGATCGTTGGATTTACATCGACGGTGGACGCCAGCGCGCCGCTTCAACGCGATTGCGTGATAGCCGTTGGATGCGAATCGGACGGCCGCGCGCCGTCGCCCTCCTCTCGCCGGCCGCAAGGTCGCCGATGGCGAGCGCAGCGTGGGTGTCGCGCCGCTCGCCCACTCCGCGTCCCGCCAACGGTCTCCGCATTTAATGCACGCTACTCCACCTCCCGCTTAGTCGCCGCCTCACCTTCTCCCGTCGCTCACGGCGATCACGCGCGGCAGAGAACCCGTGGTGAAGCAACGCATTTTCTTGCTTCTCGCCTACTTAAGCTCCCCGTCACCCCCTTGGTTTCTTTTCTCTCCCGCAGCCCCTCTTGCATTCACTAAGCACGAGCGAGCCCATACAAACCCAGCGCCCATTTCCGCCATTGCCGAGCTTGGAGCTCTGTGTGCCGACGGTGCTCGGTGGTTCTTTGGCTCCTTCTTGCCCTCGCACCTTCCTCTCACCTCGGTGGTGCTTAACCCCACTCCATTTCAGGTTGCTTCAACGGGAGCGCTGGGATTTTGGATTTCCCCCAATTCGGCCGCGAGCAACCTTCTTCGTCTCCAGTAGCCGGTGAGTTCTCCTTTTCTAATTCCTTTCTCGGGAGCTTCGGTGCTCACTAGAACCCATCGTGATGACGCGCATGGTTGATTTTGCCTGTGCCGTCTTCCTCGCGTCATCTTCCTCGGTCCGTCGCGGAGTTTCGTCGCCGAGCCGCCCGACCGCCTCTGCACCTCCGCGTCGGTCGGTAGCTCCTGGTAGCCCCTAGATGCTCGTGCACCGCTTGAATGGTCCGCCGCGGAGCTATTTGCCGCTTGTCGCCGTTGTCATTTTCCCGCGCCTCCTCGCCGTCGCGCCGCGCTCGTCCACCACCGTCGGTGTGGGTGGTACCAGGAAAGTGCGCAATGCTATTGCGCACCCATTCACAGCTTTCACCGCGCCATCGTGCCTTTGGTCGCCGGCGTTGTCGCGGCGAAGCAGCCGGCCGCGTTGTCGGACGACAACGCTGCGAGCGGCGTGGCGGTCTTCTCGCCGTTGGATCCGCAGATCAACGACCTGGAGCCTCCACGCCGGCCCTTCGCCGCTGCGAGAAGTGTTCGACCGGTTCAATGTCGTCCGTTGGATCTGAGATCGGCAGGCTCTCATTCGCCACGTCTCAGGTGTTAGTGAAGTCCGAAAGTGCTAAGTCCAGAAATCAGTATCACATTAGGGTCTTGTCATTTTCATATCTTTGTCATCTTAGCTCCAAATTAGATGATTCCAATTTTGTTAGCTTCCTTATAACTTGAACTTAAATATAAAAATAATTGTAGACCATGATCAAACCTGGAAAACCATTTTCAAAAATAGTAAACAAGTAAACATAATACTGTTTTTCAGAACTTTTAGCAAACTTGGAAAAATGCATAACTTTTAATCTATAGATCATTTTTGTATGAATCCAATTGGATTAACTTCCCCTGATAGTGTATTTGCTAGGAAAATTGGTTTCACAAATTTTACTGTTTTTAGAAATCATAAGGATCATATTTTAGTTTAATACCCTAAACAATTTAGACGAATCATAACTCTTTCATTATAACTCCAAATGACCTGAAATTTTATATGGGTTATCACTATACCAGTAGGAAGCCACCATAAAAATTTCAGCTTCGAAATCTTTCTAGAAAATATTTTTGCTATAGTGCTAATTATGGCCGAAAATAGGTTTTTAGAGAATATCTTTTGCACCACAAATCCAAATTACGTTTTTCCAGTTCCTATGTCTAGGTATATTCCTATTATACCTTGTGTATAATTTTCAATCGCATTTGGATAATTTTTGTTTGCTCTTTCATTTAAGCGTTGCTCGTCTTATTGGTTGTTTTCGCTCTTTAGCTTAGGATTCGATATTTGCGGTAACCCCGAGAACGACCCTCCGCAACAATTTGAGCCACAACAAGCAGCAAGCAGTTTGATCATTTCCATTGATCCCATTACTTTTAAAGTCTAATATTTTGTTTAACTTCTATGTATGCATTGCTAATTTGTTGTTAAATTGATTAGTTAATCCTCTAGTTGCATAATCTGTAGGTAAATGATTATCCTTTACTACAGAGCCTAGGTTAATTGTTGTGATTAGAGTTCGTTGGATGAGCTCTTGTCACTTAGTAGATTCGGATAAATATTGCTAGCCATGCCTAGTATCGGTAGTAATGGGCGATCATCGACAGTCGGTGATCTTGATCACACTAATGCTATTATTATTCCATTATGTCCAACCCTTGTGTTTTACCATTTTGCAAATCAAAAGCTGAAAACAAAATTATATCTTGACTTGGGCACAATGGTATGTTGGTGTGATCTGTTGGGCGTGATTGGAATGGTGCCTAAGTCCCCAATGACCGAGTTACTTGTGTCACTAAGCCAAGCGCTTGTGCGTGCTAACCACACGAGGGGATATGGAACCTCTCTTGACTAAGTACTTTGGGAGGTGCTAATTATGAGCCGGTCGGTGGGTGTGTTCTTGTGTGTGTGTTTTGGAGGGGAGCATTAGCGCACCGGTTAGGTCATCTAATGTGTCCTTCTCCCGTGGGTTGCGCTCTTAATTAGCATCGTCCATCGGAAAGCGTCTTGTTAGACTTAGCCATGCACGCATACCAAAGGAAGTGTGCAACCAGTGGTGGTGGAAAGGCGGTCTATCGTGTGGGTACATTGGTACACCCTGCAGGTTAAAACTATTCGAATAGCCTCGTCTAGGTTATGGACATGCTTGGTAAGGTCGTGCAAGAACTAGACTACAACCTTTTAAAAACTTAAACTTGACATGGGTGGTATGAAGGGTACTTCATGCTATTGTTGTGGTGACTATGGGTTAGTCACTTCTAGGTTGGTTTTGTCATCTATCTATTGTTATAATTGTCTCTCTTTATTTGAACCATAAAAGTTAATTGCAAACTTGCTTTGAATCTATTAACTTATTGCAAATGGAAACTTGCTTTATGCTAAAAATAAGTCGAGCCTCATCCACTTAAATAAAGCTTGCATGTAGTTAATTATAGTTCTGTTATCTCACACGTCAGTCTTGCAGTACAAAAACAAGTTTTGTACTCATCGCTTTGCTTAATATTAATTGTTGTAGAGGAAGAAGGTGAGCCCCAAGGGCCTCACTTTTGTGAGTGTGTTGCTTGCTGTTTGGGACGATTAGATTGGTGGTCCTGGTTGGTTGCCTCGTGGGTAAAGGCACACCGATTGGCTCTTGTTTATCGCCATCTTATGGCCATTTTGCTTCATTGTGTATTTACTTATTTGTATGACTTTTGGCCGGTCGGCCTCTCTTTTGTAATAACTCTCTTTACATTATCTATGTCTTTGATTTGTTGCTTTTGCTTGGCTCTATGTGTATGAATGGAATTGATGCATGATTTTGTAACGGGTGTGTATCTGCAGTGCAGGAAGTATACATATCTCGAGGCTTAGTTTATTTGATTTGTCTTGTTAGGACCAAGTGGATGGTTAAACAAAGACAAGCCGAATAAACCGGGTCCTCTAAAAGTTGGTATCGAGCCATTCCGACCGTAAGTAACCCAAGCTTGATCGTCTTTAGGATATTTTGGAAAACTTAATTTCAAAGTATCAAATGATTTATGAAAGCTTAAGTAAGTTCTCAGATTTTATTCCTTACCTATCTTAGCTTTCTATCTCATCTTGCTCTAATTTGAGTTTTAAAGTTGTTCTCCTTTCCTTCTCTAAAAGATAGTCATTATCGCTTAAATGGGGTTTGGGAACCAATGAGTTTGGCAAATTGAAGTGTTAGCCGCCCTCTACAAGATTTTGAAGCTTCCGAAGTTGAAGATTTCGGCTAGGAGGCTTGGATGCGAAATCTGGACAGCGAGCATTCAATTTCCGGACAGCAGGCTCAAAGGTTCTAAATAGGGTAGAAAATGAGAGGTTAATCAACTAAAACTTGTAGGAACAAAAGGGTAGGATGTGATACTAGTTAGCTAAGTATCTAACGTTATCTTTATCGCCTTAACCTTGCTCTTGAGAAATGTTAGACTTGAGGTAGCGTGCTGGAATTTTATCTTCTCAACCCATTGCTCGTTCATTCAATACGGGTGAATGGCATCGAGAAGTTGGGATTTGGTTTGGAGTTTCTTTGCTGTTTTGGAGCTTCTTTGGAAACGTTTAAAGTTTGTATACTTGCTGTTTTTGGCCTTCGGTTAGGGTGATATCTCCTTCCCTAATCGTTAGCTTTTCGCTTTCATCAACTTCTAGTATTAGTGCTTTGGTTTCTAACCTAAATTTCTTGAATCGGGATGGTGGAGGTACTCGTAGTGGCCGTGGTCGTGACTGGTTTGGATGAGGAGCTCCGCCTCCTCGACCATGGCTGAGTCCTCCTTCGATCGGCGCAACTTCGGAGGACAGAGGGTCTCGCTGGATGTTATTGCGCGCACACTCCGCCCGACCGTGCCTCGGGATCCGGCAAGGACATCGCCTCGTGGGGCCTTGCCGAGTTTCTTCGCACTCAGCCCCACGTTCTCCGATCCGAGACCCTTTGGGCGCAGATGACTGGCCGCGTCAAGTTGAGCGTAAGCTCGACGTTGCTCGCTCTGGCCAGACGAGCACTCTTTGCCTCCCATCGGCTTCGGGGCGGCACTCTCACGGTGGGAGAACTTCTTGGCCATGCAGCCGCCGGCCACACCGTCTCTTGGGATGAGTTCCGACGGCGTTCGTCGAGCTCACATCCCCGCCGCTTGATGAAGTCAAGAAGAAGGAATTTCGCGCTCAAGCAAGGCGTAAGTCGCTGATGGAGTATCTGTGCGAGTTCAATCACTTGGCTCGTTATGCTCCATCTGAGGTGGCCACTGATGAGGCCAAGCAGGAGAAATTCATGAAGGGTTTGTCTGAGGAGCTGCAAGACAGGCTCTCCATTGTGGACTTTGTTGACTTTCGGACCTTGGTGGACAAGGCCATTGTTGCCGAGCACAAAGCGGGCGGCGGCGAATCATAGCGCAAGTGGGAGGCCCAAATGATGCGCACAGCCGGCCTCTCGTCCTCGTGTCGGGCCTACTCCAGGCCCGCTCAGGCTTCGCTACCACCGAGGCCGCCAAGACCAGCCTCCTCACCGCAGCCGCGAGCTGTGCCATCGCGTGCGCTGCGAACGGCGAGGTGGCCCCGCAATCCGGTGCCGGGTCACTTGCTTTTCGTGCAACGAAGGGCATTATGCCAATAGTTGCCCTAACAGATGGAGCGGCCCCTCGTCCTAATGGAGGACGCGGCGGGAGGTGGTCCTCCCGAGATCGAGAAGTTGTCCCCGCTACCCAAGGCGTGGGTAGTGGCGCGTCAACCTCATCTCCGCGGAGGAAGCACGGGAGGCACCGGACGCCGTGTTGGGTACCCTTCGTTAACTCTTTCCTACCTCTGATTATTTGATTCAGCGCATCTCATTCGCTTGTTTCAGTCTTTTGCTGCTGTGGGAGGTCTTCTTTTACTCCATTGTTGGTCCTTTGCTCATTCGCTCTCCGGTTCGGAGTTGAGAGCGAGTCCGAGTGTAGGGATGTCCTGTTGAGATAGAAGGGTAGGATTCTTGGCAAACCTTGTCCTCCTTTGATCGGCGAGCTTAGATGTAATCCTAGGCATGGATTGGTTGTCTCAAAGACATGGGACAAATTGATTGCGCTAGGAGACTCATCTACCTCACTAGTCCTTCCGCGGCGAGTTAACTTCGCTAAGTCTGCAGGTCCGCATCTCTTCGCGCCGGCGAAGCCAGCTCTAGATATTAGTGAAGTCCCGGTGGTATGTGACTTTGTTGATGTCTTCCCAGCGACCTTCGGGGATGCCACCACTCGAGACCTCGAGTTCGTCATTGAGTTGGTTCCCTGCATCGCCCGATTTGAAGAGGCCTTACCGGATGGACCCAATTGAGTTGGTGGAGTTGAAGAAGCGGTGGTGAGCTTCAAGAGAAGGGTTTCATCCGCCCTAGCTCATCTCCTTGGGGATGCTCAGCAATCTTTGTCCCGAAAAAGGACAAGACGCTGCGCATGTGCGTTGATTACCGTCCACTTAATGAAGTAACGGTAAAGAACAAATACCCTTTGCCCCGCATCGATGACCTCTTCGATCAATTAACTGGAGCTCGAGTTTTCTCCAAGATTGATCTGAGAGTGGGATATCATCAGGTTCGGATTCGACCGGAGGATATTCCAAAGACGGCTTTTTCTACTCGTTATGGCTTGTACGAGTATACCGTCATGTCGTTCGGCTTAACCAATGCCCCGGCCTTGTTCATGAACCTCATGAATTCGGTGTTCATGGAGTATTTGGATAGGTTCGTTGTGGTCTTCATCGATGATATCCTTATCTACTCCAAGAGCGATGAGGAACACGCCGAGCATCTGAGGCTTGTGTTGGGCAAGCCGTGAGCACCACCAGTATGCGAGTTCGATGGTGCGCGTTCGGTTGAAGGAAGTAGCCTTCTTAGGCCATATTCTTTCGACGGAGGCGTAGCCGTGGATCCTAGCAAGATCGACGTGCTTTCTCGAGTCGACCACTTCGGTCACCGGTTCGAGTTTTCTTGGTTTAGCGATACTATCGCCGCTTTATCGAGAACTTCTCCAAGATAGCGGCCGATGACGGAGTTGCTCAAGAAGGACAAGAAGTTCTCGTGGTCCGCGATTGCAGGAAAGTTTCAAGCACTTAAGAAGCGATTGACCACCGCTCCGCTCTTGTTCTCCCGATGTCCGTCGGCTTCGATATCTTTTGTGACGCTTCTCGTCGAGGCCTCGGTTGTGTCCTTATGCAAGAAGGCAAGGTAGTGGCCTATGCATCAAGGCAATTGAGACCTCATGAACTCAACTATCCTACCCATGACTTGGAGTTGGCCGCTGTGATTCATGCACTTAAGATTTGGCGACATTACCTAATCGGTAATCGTTGTGAAGTGTATTCGGATCACAAAAGCCTAAAGTATTTGTTCACCCAACCAGACCTGAACCTCCGGCAAAGGAGATGGTTGGAGTTGATCAAGGACTATGACATGGGTATTCACTACCATCCGGGCAAGGCCAATGTCATGCGGATGCGCTTAGTCATAAGCGCATTGCAATGCATTGTTGCTTCAGGAGCATCAGCCCCCTCTTCTAGAGGAGTTTCAGCGTCTCAACTTGGGTTTGGTTGAGCATGGTTCCCTCACTGCCTTGGTTGTACAGCCAACCTTGGTGGATCGGATCAAGTCTGCTCAGCAGTCGGATGTTGGAGTGAACCGCATCAAGGAAAATGTCAAGAATGGAATAGCCAAGTGCTTCTCCGAAGATGAGCTTGGTGTCTTGAGGTTTGGGCAACGCCTCGTAGTTCCAAAGGACATGGAGTTGCGGGAGTTGATCCTCCGCGAAGCCCATGATTCCCCGTTATCCATTCATCCCGGGGCCACGAAGATGTATCATGATCTCCGACAGAGATTTTGGTGGACCCGAATGAAGAGGGAGATCGCAAGGTTCGTTGCGAGTCGGCGTGTGTCGTCGTGTCAAGGCGAACATCGTCGTCCGCCGGATCGCCGAGCCTTACCAATTCCGGAGTGGAAGTGGGATTCGGTCGGGATGGACTTTATCAGCGGTCTACCGGTCCCCAAAGAAGAATGATGCCATCCGGTCGTCATCGATCGATTGACTAAGGTGGCTCATTTTCTTCCTGTCAAGACTGACCTTCGAGTGGGTCTTCTGGCGGAACTCTATATAGCCCGCATCGTGAGTTTGCATGGTGTGCCAAAGACAATTGTGTCAGATCGTGGTTCGCTGTTCACCTCGCGATTTTGGCATAGCCTGCAAGAGGCTATGGGAACTCGCCTTTCTTTTAGCTCAGCATTTCACCCCCAAACAGATGGTCAGACCGAGAGGGTCAACCAAGTTTTGGAGGACATGTCCTGCGAGCTTGTGTCCTTTCCTATGGGAAGCATTGGGAGAAGTGCTTGCCATTCGCGAGTTTTCTTATAACAACATGCTTCGGGCCGGTCTCGGCATGGCACCATTTGAGGCCTTATACGGGAGAAAGTGTAGGACCCGTTGAACTGGTGCGAGACCGGTGAAAGACCTTTCTTTGGCCCGGACTCGATTAATGAGGCCGAGGTCAAGTCCACTCATTCGTGATCGCTACGCACGTACTCAATCCGAGGCAAAGAGCTATGCGGATCGCCGTCGTCGTGAGTTGAGCTTTGAGCCCAATGACTTCGTTTATCTCAAGGTTTCTCCTCACGAAGGGTCACCGCGTTTTGGTGTCAAGGGCAGTTAGCTCCTCGATATGTCGGTCCCTACCGTATTATCGAGAAGAAAGGAGCCGCCGCCTACAAGTTGGAATTGCATGCTGCACTTGCGGGTACATGATGTTTTCCATGTGTCCCAACTAAAGAAGTGCCTCGGGTTCCAACAGAGGAAACTCCGTTGGAAACTCTTGATGTTCGGGAAGATTTGACCTATCGCGGCGCCTGCTCGCATACTCGAGGAGGTGAGCGAAGAACAAGGAACAAGACCATCAAGTTCCTTAAAGTTTAGTGGTCAAACCATTCCGAGGATGAGGCTACTTGGGAGCGAGAAGATCGTCTCGTGCGTGACTACCCTCATTCTTTTCAAGAGTGAACCAAATCTCGGGACGAGATTTTTGTAAGGGGGGGAGGTTTGTAACATCCCCATTTTTGGCTTGTGTTTCAAATGTAAGAAATTGAGGGTAAATTAAAACTTTTCTTACACCCTTGTGCTTTTGAACTTCTCTGAAAATTCTTGTAAAAGAATTTTTGGAAAATTCAAAATCAAGAGCCTCAATTATCAAGTCAACAACCTCCTTGGTCAAATCTTTTGTCAAACCCTTGGAAATAATTTTCCCTGGTTCTAAGGTTGCTTGGTAACACCTCTGAATTATTTCATAATTTTTGGAAATTATTTGAAATATTTTAGAGGCAAGTCAAACCTTGGTCAAACCTCTTTTAACCTTCTGAATTTCTTGAGAAATTTCCAGGCACAAAACCCTCTGGAAATTTTATGGAAGGTTAACCCCAAGGTAAGCAAGCTCGAGTTAAAATTTCATAAATTTTGGAGTTGATTTGATGCCTCAATTAAATCCCTAAAGTTTCAGCTCAAAAATCAAATTCTAATGGGTTTGCACTTGTTCCTCGGCGCGGTCGACTCGCTCGAGCCAACCGACTTCGGTCGAGTCAACTAACTGTCTGCGCGCGATCGATCGGTAGCGCGCTCTGACCGTTGGATCTCAATCGGACGGCTCGCGTTCGTGTATGCATTCGGACAACTCGGTTGCCTTTGGTTCTCGGCCGTTGGATTTCCATCGGACGGTGGGCGTTTGTGCGTGGCGTTTCAACGCGATTGCGTGATAGCCGTTGGATGCGAATCGGACGGCTGCGCGTCGTCCTCCTCCTCGCTTCCGCGCGCGCAAGGTCGCCGATGGCGAGCGAGCGTGGGTGTGCGTACGCCTGTCCACTCCGCGTCCTCGCCAACGGGTCTCCGCATTTAATGCCCGTCACTCCACCGCCCCGTTTAGTCGTCGTCTCACCTGCTCCCGTCGCTCACGGCGACCGCGGCGGCAGAGAGAACCCGTGGTGAAGCAACGGCATTTTCTTGCTTCTCAGGCCTACTTAAGCTCCCGGGTCACCCCCTTCGGTTTCCTTTCCTCTCCCCGCAGCTCCCTCTTGCATTCACTAAGCACGAGCGAGCCCATACAAACCCAGCGCCCATTTCCGCCATTGCCGAGCTTGGAGCTCCTGTCGCCGACGGTGCTCCAGTGGTTCTTTGGCTCCCTTCTTGCCCCTGCACCTTCCTCTCACCTCGGTGGTGCTTAACCCCCACTCCATTTCAGGTTGCTTCAACGGGAGCGCCGGGATTTTGGATTTCCCCCAATTCGGCCGCGAGCATCCTTCTTCGTCTCGGTAGCGGTGAGTGCTCCTTTTCTAATTCCTTTCGTGGAGCTTCTCGGTGCTCTCTAGAACCCATCGTGATGACGCGCATGGTTGATTTTGCCTGTGCCGTCTTCCTCGCGTCATCTTCCTCGGTCCGTCGCGGAGTTTCGTCGCGGGCTGCTCCCGACCGCCTCTGCCTCCGCGTCGGTCGGGTAGCTCCTGGTAGCCCCTAGATGCTCGAGCACCGCTTGAATGGTCCATTTGCGGAGCTATTTGCCGCTTGTCGTCGTTGTCATTTTCCCGTCCGCTCCTCGCCGTCGCGCCGCGCTCAGTCCACCACCGTCGGTGTGGGTGGTACGAAGGGTGCGCAATGCTATTGCGCACCCATTCTAGCTTTCACTCGTGCCACCGTGCCTTTGGTCGCCGTTGTGCCGTGAAGCCTTCCGCCGCGTTGTCGGACGACAACGCTGCGAGCGGCGTGGTGGTCTTCGGCCGTTGGATCCGAGATCAACGACCACTCGAGCCTCCACGCCGCCCTCCGTTCCGCGCGCGTGAGAAGTGTTCGATCTGGTTCAATGTCGTCCGTTGGATCTGAGATCGACGACTCTCATTAGCCCACGTCTCCGGGTGTTAGTGAAGTCCCAAAGTGCTAAGTCCGAAATCAGTATCACATTAGGGTCTTGTCATTTTCATATCTTTGTCATCTTAGCTCCAAATTAGATGATTCCAATTTTGTTAGCTTCCTTATAACTTGAACTTAAATATAAAAATAATTGTAGACCATGATCAAACCTGGAAAACCATTTTCAAAAACAGTAAACAAGTAAACATAATACTGTTTTTCAGAACTTTTAGCAAACTTGGAAAAATGCATAACTTTTAATCTATAGATCATTTTTGTATGAATCCAATTGGATTAACTTCCCCTGATAGTGTATTTGCTAGGAAAATTGGTTTCACAAATTTTACTGTTTTTAGAAATCATAAGGATCATATTTTAGTTTAATACCCTAAACAATTTAGACGAATCATAACTCTTTCATTATAACTCCAAATGACCTGAAATTTTATATGGGTTATCACTATACCAGTAGGAAGCCACCATAAAAATTTCAGCTTCAAAATCTTTCTAGAAAATATTTTTGCTACAGTGCTAATTATGGCCGAAAATAGGTTTTTAGAGAATATCTTTTGCACCACAAATCCAAATTAGGTTTTTCCAGTTCCTATGTCTAGGTATATTCCTATTATACCTTGTGTATAATTTTCGTCGCATTTGGATAATTTTTGTTTGCTCTTTCATTTAAGCGTTGCTCGTCTTATTGGTTGTTTTCGCTCTTTCGCTTAGGATTCGATATTTGCGGTAACCTCAGACCACTCTCGCAACAATTTGAGCCACAACAAGCGGGCAAGCGTTTGATCATTTCCCATTGATCCCATTACTTTTAAAGTCTAATATTTTGTTTAGCTTCTATGTATGCATTGCTAATTTGTTGTTAAATTGATTAGTTAATCCTCTAGTTGCATAATCTGTAGGTAAATGATTATCCTTTACTACCGAGCCTAGGTTAATTGCTGTGATTAGAGTTCGTTGGATGAGCTCTTGTCACTTAGTAGATTTCGGATAAATATTGCTTAGCCATGCCTAGTATCGGTAGTAATGGGCGATCATCGACTTAGTCGGTGATCTTGATCACACTAATGCTATTATTATTCCATTATGTCCAACCCTTGTGTTTTACCATTTTGCAAATCAAAACTGAAAACAAAATTATATCTTGACTTGGGCACAATGGTATGTTGGTGTGATCTGTGGGCGTGATTGAATGGTGCCTAAGTCCCCAAGGACCGAGTTACTTGTGTCACTAAGCCAGCGCTTATTGCGTGCTAACCACACGAGGGGATATGGAACCTCCGTTGACTAAGTACTTTGGGAGGTGCTAATTATGAGCTGGTCGGTGGGTGTGTTCTTGTGTGTGTGTTTTGGAGGAGCATTAGCGGACCGGTTAGGCATCTAATGTGTCCTTCTCCGTGGGTTGCGGCTCTTAATTAGCATCGTCCATCGGAAAGCGTCTTGTTAGACTTAGCCATGCACGCATACCAAAGGAAGTGTGCTAACCGTGGTGGTGGAAAGGCGGTCTATCGTGTGGGTACATTGGTACACCTCTGCAGGTTAAAACTATTCGAATAGCCTCGTCCTAGGTTATGGACATGCTTGGTAAGGTCGTGCAAGAACTAGACTACAACCTTTTAAAAACTTAAACTTGACATGGGTGGTATGAAGGGGTACTTCATGCTATTGTTGTGGGGACTATGGGTTAGTCACTTCTAGGTTGGTTTTGTCATCTATCTATTGTTATAATTGTCTCTCTTTTATTTGAACCATAAAAGTTAATTGCAAACTTGCTTTGAATCTATTAACTTATTGCAAATGGAAACTTGCTTTATGCTAAAAATAAGTCCAGAGCCTCATCCACTTAAATAAAGCTTGCATTTGGTTAATTATAGTTCTGTTATCTCACACGTCAGTCTTGCGAGTACAAAAACAAGTTTTGTACTCATCTGCTTTGCTTAATATTAATTGTTGCAGAGGAAGAAGGTGAGCCCCAAGGGCCTCACTTTTGTGAGTGTGTTATGCTACTGCTTGGGACGATTAGCTTGGCGGTCCGGTTGGTTGCCTTGTGGGTAAAGGCACACCGATTGGCTCTTGTTTATCGCCATCTTATGGCCATTTTGCTTCATTGTGTATTTAATTATTTGTATGACTTTTGGCAGTCGGCCTCTCTTTTTATAATAACTCTCTTTACATTATCTATGTCTTTCATTTGTTGCTTTTGCTTGGCTCTATGTGTATGAATGGAATTGATGCATGATTTTGTAACGGTGTGTATCTGCACTGCAGGAAGTATACATATCTCGAGGCTTAGTTTATTTGATTTGTACTGTTAGGACCAAGTGGATGGTTAAACAGTACAAGCCGAATAAACCGGGGTCCTCACAACGGCACAGATCTAATCTTGGGGTGATCTTTAACGGCTACGATTCCTCCAAGGAGGTCGGGGGCTTAGAGGGCACGCGCACATTGCCGGCAAGACAGCAATAAAGGACAACCTCGGACAACTATTAATGCCAATCATAAGCTCACGGATCCTGTCCGAGTACGACACGAGAAAACACCCAAGTCAAAGAAGAGCTCACCGCCGGCGACGTGGACCACGCCGGCGGGAACCAAGGGCACCACTAAGCTCATAAAAGCACCGCGGACCTACTGGGCTAACTCTCGACGGCGGCGATGGCTCAGAACGCCGGCGAGCCGGAGAGGGTGGTAATTAGGTTTTCCGCAAAACCGACAAAATCTAGAAGGCTTGCTACGCTCTAATCTAGCTAAGCCTAGAGCTCTAGGAGGCTAGGATGAACTCACCAGGACCAAGATGAGGTCCAAAGGAGCTCGGAGGAGAGGTTGATGCCGAAGGAGGTGCTCCGATGACCAAGCTCGCCGGAGACGAGGAAGAAAGCAGGGACGGCCTTGAAGAACAGGTCCCCACAATACCTTCCCCTGAAACCAACCGATTTGGTTAAGAAAAGATGCCCGAGGTGGAATAATTGAACAAGTTGGAAACCAAGTTGGCAATTAAACCGCAGGAGCTCGGGTGATCTTGAAGAACTTCAAAAACCGACAATGGTGTGTTCTTGAAGTTTGGTGGAGGGAGAGAAAGACTAAAGGAAACAGGGAGGAGCTCGGGGTCTTAAGAAGACAAAGGAGCAAAGCCATGGGAAGAGCAAGCTTCGGGTGCACACACCCTGCCATGGACTTGCTAGATGTGACAGGAGCTGGTAGGGGCTGACTTCTTTTTTAGGGCAAAGGTCTGACATACAATCAATGCATGGCAGAAAGAGACGTTGGGAAGGACCAAAAAGTGACAGGCCACTGCTCCCAACTGCTCTGACACTGACACAAGCACAGGTGCGGGAAAACCATGATGACCAACCTCGGGAAGGTCGTGAGGAAGAAAAACAGGGCTGAGGGAGGTCCTGGACGTCCCAGATGCACTCGGGGAGGTCCTGGACGTTCCAGATCTCCCGAGGCAGAGGAGGTCTTAGCGGAGAGGAGGTCCTGGGGAGGTCCTAGACCGCAGGATCGCATCTCTACCGAGGTGCTCGAGTGCTCGATGAAGCGGTGGGAGGTCGGGAGCATTGGATGAGAATCCAACGGCCTGGACCACCCACCGCTGACGCCCGAGTGGCGCGAGCCCGAGGAGGTCTAAGCGGCTGGCTCGACCGAGACCAAAAGCTGGGTCGGACTGGTCCGACTCGAGCCCAGTCCGACTCGAGACCTAAGCGAGTTTTCAAGCTGATTTGGAGTTTGAGGATTTGATTGAGATAGCAAACTCACTCCAAAAATTATGAAATTTTTACAAGAGCTTGCTAGCTGAGTTATTGACCTTGTATAAAATTTCCAGAGGTTTTTGTGCTATACATTTTCCTCCAAACATTCCACAAGGTGCTGGTCCCCAGTTTGACCAGAATTTGAGTAGGTTTGACTGACCTCCAAAAGTATTCAAACAATTTCTAAAAATTGTGAAATTTTTCAGAGGGGTCACCTACCAACCCAAGAATTTAGGAAAAATATTTCTAGGAGATTATCACAAGATGGAACAAGAATGTTTTTGAAGGATCAAGATTTGGATCAAAGACTTGTGACTATGTATTTCCATAACTCTTGTACAATAATTGTTTAGTACATACAGGAAATACATGATGTAAGAAAAAGTTTTAATTTCTACTCATTTTCTTACATTTGAAACACAAGCCCAAAATTGGGATGTTACAACTCTCCCCTTACAAGAATCTCGACCGAGATTCCGTTTACTCGGAGAAGAAGGATGGATAATGCACACGGCGATCCTCACGCTCCCAAGTTGCCTCATCTTGAGAATGGTTTGACCATCGAACCTTAAGGAACTTGATGACCCAGTTCCTTGTTCTCCGTTCGATTCTCAAGAATGCGAACAGGATGTTCGCGGTAGGTCAAATTCTCCGCACATCGAGAACCTCCAACGGGCTTCTCGGTCGGGACACGGAGGCACTTCTTCAGGTGCGACACATGGAACACATCATGCACACCCTCAAGTGTAGCTGGCAGCTCCAACCTGTATGCCACAGCCCCAACTCTCTCGATGATGCGATAAGGCCCAACATAGCGAGGAGCCAACTTGCCCTTGATGCCAAAACGCTGATGGCCCTTCAAGGGTGAGACTTTGAGATACACAAAGTCATTGGGCTCAAAGCTCAACTCACGGCGATGACGATCTGCATAGCTCTTCTGCCTGGAATGGGCCGTGCGCAGATGCTCGCGAATCAACTGGACCTGCCTTTCGGCCTCATTAATCGACTCTGGGCCAAAAAACTGCCGCTCACTAGTCTCTGACCAGTTCAAAGGGGTTCTACACCTTCTCCCATACAAGGCCTCAAATGGTGTCATGCCAAGACTGGCCTGATAGCTGTTGTTGTAGGAGAACTCAGCAAATGGTAGGCACTTCTCCCACTTCTTCCCATAGGAAAGAACACAAGCACGGAGCATATCTTCCAACACTTGGTTGACTCGCTCCGTCTGACCGTCAGTCTGGGGATGATAAGCTGAACTGAAGGAAAGACGCGACCCCATGGCCTCTTGCAACTGATGCCAAAACCGAGAGGTAAAAAGAGAACCACGATCTGACACAATCGTTCGTGGCACACCATGCAGGCACACAATGCGAGATACATAGAGACCCGCCAACTGACTGACACTGAGGTTGGTACGCACCGGTAGGAAATGCGCTACCTTTGTCAACCGATCAATGACAACCCATATGGCATCCTTCCCAGAAGAAGTACGGGGCAACCCGGTGATGAAGTCCATGCCAACGGAATCCCACTTCCACTCTGGCACTGACAAAGGCTGAAGAAGGCCTGCTGGATGCTGATGCTCGGCCTTCACACGACAGCATACATCGCACTCGGCAACGAACTTGGCGATCTCGCGCTTCATATGGGTCCACCAGAATCTCTGACGAAGGTCCTGATACATCTAGGTAGCCCCGGGATGGATAGACAAAGGAGAGTCATGGGCTTCACAGAGAATCAAATCCCGCAATTCCATGACCTTAGGAACCACAAGGCGCTGCCCAAACCATACAACTCCGTGCTCATCCTCTGAAAAGCACTTGGCTATCCCGTCCTTGATGTTCTGCTTGATTTGGCTCACACCAACATCTGTCTGCTGTGCCGCCTTGATTTGGTCCACCATGGTTGGCTGCACAACCAAGGTAGTAAGAGAACCGTGTTCGGTCAAGCCCAAATTGAGGTGCTGAAATTCTGAAATAAGGGTAGGCTGCTGCTCTTGGAGTATCAACATGTTGCAATACACCTTCCTACTGAGTGCATCCGCAACGACATTGGCCTTGCCCGGATGATACTGAATGCCCATATCATAATCTTTGATCAACTCCAACCATCTCCTTTGCCTGAGGTTCAGATCTGGCTGAGTGAACAAGTACTTCAAGCTCTTGTGGTTAGAATACACCTCACAACGGTTACCAATCAGATAATGCCGCCAAATCTTGAGTGCATGAACCACAGTAGCTAACTCCAAGTCATGAGTAGGATAGTTGAGTTCATGGGGCCTCAACTGCCGCGATGCATAGGCCACAACCTTGCCTTCCTGCATAAGAACACAACCAAGACCCTGACGAGAAGCATCACAATAGATATCAAAACTCTTGTGAATATCAGGGAGAATAAGCACTGGGGCTGAAGTCAACCGCTTCTTGAGTTCCTGAAAACTCACATCACAAGCAGTGGACCACTCAAATTTCTTGTCTTTCTTGAGCAACTCGGTCAAAGGCTTCGCAATCTTGGAGAAATTCTCGATAAAGCGGCGATAGTAACCAGCCAAACCAAGAAAACTCCGCACATCAGTGACCGACTTGGGCTGACCCCAAGATAGCACATCACTGACCTTGCTAGGGTCTCTGACCACACCTCTGCTTTGAAAGAACATGGCCTAAGAATGCCACTTCCTTCAACGAAACTCGCACTTGCTTTGAATTTCGCATACAATGTGGTGCTCATGCGACTGCCCAACACAAGCTTAAGATGCTCAACATGCTCTTCTTCACTCTTGGAGTAGATAAGGATATCATCGATGAAAACCACCACGAACCTATCCAAATACTCCATGAATACCGAGTTCACAAGGTTCATGAATAAAGCAGGAGCATTAGTCAAACCAAAAGACATGACGGTGTACTCGTAAAGACCATAACGAGTAGCAAAGGCCGTCTTAGGAATATCCTCGGCCCTGATCCTGACTTGATGATAGCCTAATCTCAAGTCAATCTTGGAGAAGACTCGTGCTCCGGTTAACTGATCAAAAAGATCATCAATACGGGGCAAAGGATACTTGTTCTTCACCATCACCTCATTAAGCGAACGGTAATCAACACACATGCGCAAGGTCTTGTCCTTCTTCTTCACAAAGATAACTGGACAACCCCAAGGAGATGAGCTAGGACGAATAAAACCCTTATCTTGCAGCTCACCTAGTTGCTTCTTCAGCTCCTCCAACTCATTAGGGGCGGTACGACCTCTTTGAAATAGGGGCGGTACCGGGCAGCAACTCTATTACGAACTCCAGGTCTCGAACGGGAGGCATCCCAGACAAGTCTTCAGGAAAGACATATGCGAAGTCACACACAGTGGGGACATCGCGAATCTCCAATGCTGGCTTTGCTTCAAGGGCATAAAGATGGGGTTCTCGCAACTGCGGTGAAAACCCAACCTGTTCACCTGAAGGACTGGTGAGGTAGACAACCTTCCTGGCACAATTCATTTGCCCCAAATGTTGGGACAACCAATCCATGCCAAGAATCACCTCCAAGCGCGCCGAATCGAGTAGGATAAGACTCGCCAAGAATCCCACTCCTTCGATGTGGATAGGAACGTCGGCATACTTGGTGGCTCTCATTTCCGAACCGGAGAGCGAATAAGTAGTGGAACCCCAAAGGAACACGGTGGAGACCACTATCAACGACAAGCGACCTCGAAATAAAAGAATGCGAAGCTCGAGTCAAATAAAATCAGTAGCGGGGCGTAAATCGACAAGAAGCGTACCCAACATCACGTCGGGCGCCTCCTGTGCCTCCTCGGTAGAGATATGGTTGACTCGGCCGCTCCCAAGCCCGGGTCTTACGGTCGGTGGTGACCACTCCCTTGCCCGCGTCCTCCATTAGGACGGGGCTCCGCCTTCTTAGGACAACTACTCGCGTAGTGGCCCTTGTTGTGAAGTAGAAGCGGTGGCGTCGGCCGCGGGTTGCGGGAACACCTGGCTCTTTGGATCGCAGTGCGTGGCGAATCACGATGCGGGAGGACGTGGAGCTGGTGCCGAAGGCCTCGGCGGTGGTGAAGCCAAAGAACGGGCCCCTGGTGCAGGCCCAACACGGGGACGAACAAGGCCGGCCTGTGCAGACCGATGGGCCTCCCACTTACGCTTGCGGGACTAGCCCAGCGCCCTCGCCTTGTGCTCGGCGATGATGGCCTTGTCTACCAAGGTCTGGAAGTCGGGGAAGTCCACAATAGAGAGCTTGTCCTGAAGCTCCTCAGACAAGCCCTCCACGAACTTCTCCTGCTTGGCCTCGTCAGTGGCCACCTCAGCAGGAGCGTACCTCGCGAGATGGTTGAACTCGTGGAGGTACTCAGTCACAGACTTGTGCCCCTGTTTGAGCACAAGAAACTCCTTCTTCTTCAGCTTCATCAGGACGGCGGGGACATGGGCCCGACGGAAAGCCGACCTGAACTCCTCCCACGAGACCACGTGTCCCGTGGGCTGCATGGCGAGGAAGTTCTCCCACCATGAGAGTGCCGCACCCTCCACCTGATGGGATGCGAAAAGTGCCCGCTCCTGATCCTGGCACTGAACGACGTTGAGCTTCCGCTCAACCAGACGCAGCCAGTCGTCTGCGTCCAAGGGATCCTCGGATCGGGAGAAGGTGGGAGGCTGCGTGCGAAGGAACTCCGCAAGTCCCCCACGAGACTGTTGACCACCTCCAGATCTAGAGGCACCAGAGGGAGTGGAGGTGTTCCTGGCGATAACCTCCAACACCCTGCGGTCCTCCGAACGATTGCGTTCGATCTGCATGAGGACTTCCGCCATGGTCGGAGGAGGGGGAAGCTCCTCTTCGGGACTACCCGGCTGGTTCCGACCACTACGTGTCCCTCCTGCCATCCTGTTTCACTAAGACAAGTTAGCTACAAGTCCGAGATCAAAAGGCAAAGAAATCCAAACTCAATTAAAAAGGGCTTAAGAATAACCACCAAAGGGCACAAGACCATAAGTCACCAAATCAACTCTCCGAAACGACTAACCCGTATGGAAGGAACGAGTAACCGCTTAGGAAGGCAAAATTTCAGAACTTAACCCTACTCTAAACAGCCCAAAAACCGAGGTATAATTACCTAATAGAGCATGAGGTACTTAGCTAACTCATATCACTTCTTACCCTTTTATTCCCACAAGTTTTAATTGAATTAACCTCCCATTTCCTACCTTATTCACTAACCACTAACTAGCTGTCCAGATTCCTTTCTCCAAGCTCTCATGGTTCTCCCCCAAAACCAACTTAATCGATAAATAGCTAGCTTTTGAAAGGAAGAGAGGAACAACTTTTCCAAAACTTGATCAAGAGTAAGGTGAGATAAGCAAGCTAAGACAGGTAAGGAGTAAAATCAGAGAACTTACTTAAGTTTTGTAAACCTTTTGAAAGTAAGTTTTCAAAATATCCTAGAGGCGACCAAGCTAGGGTTTCTACGATCGAGATGGCTCGATACCAACTCTGTGAGGACCCGGAATATTTAACTAGTAACACTTAACCTCCAAATGGTTCTAGCATTAGTAATTAAACATTCTAAGCCTCGATGGACATATGCTTCCTGACTGCAGCATATTCGCATCATCACAAAATTTCACATCATTTCCATACAACATACATCACTAAGTTCAACAACGACATACATAAAGTAAAGTTATTACAAAAGAGCCGACCGCCAAATAGAACAATAAACAAGAATGACAATGAAGCAAAAGGTGCCATAAGATGGCTAGAACAAAAGTCGACCGGTTAGCCACACCACCCACAAGGCAACCGACCGCCCGCCAAGCTAGACGCCTGCAGCTACCACAAAGACAACTCACGTAGTGAGGCCCTCAAGCTCACCTTCTTCCTCTGCAACAATTACATTTAAGCAAGATAGCCGAGTACACAAAGGTACTGCAAGACGAACGTGTGGAATAGCGACCTATTCATAAACTACATGCAAGCTCATTTAGGTGGAGGTTGTATGTCTCATTTTGCACAAAGCCAACTTTATTTGCAATAACGTAATACATTTAAAAGCAAGTTTACAAACCAATTTTAATGTTGAAAGTAACAATGAAAATAATGATAAATACAAGCAACCACCTAGAAGTGACTATCCCAATAGCCACCACAACATAGCACGAATCCCCGATTCGTACCACCCATCAAGTTTTAATTAAAAGGGTTGTAGTCTAACTCTTGAAAGCTTACCCAAGCGTGTCCATAACCTAGGGCGAGGCTATTCGAATAGTTTTAACCTGCGGGTGTACCAATGTACCCACACTTGAGATCGCCTTTAAGCCACAAAGCACACTTAGAAGGTATACCGCACGGCTAAGTCCTACGAGACGTTTTCCAATATTGTGTATTAACCACGAGCCGCTCGTATGGATAGAAACTCATACGCTTACATTGCCAGCCGAAAGACAACCACCCGTTACGGGGGGGGGGAAGCCTTTCGGACTCTACAATGCTCCCAACACCATCCCTCCTGCGACTCCCTGCGACCCGAAGCCAATACACGCCAAAGTACTAAGTCAAGAGAGGTCCCATACCCTCTAGTGTGGTTAGCACGCACAAATTGCTCGGATAACAGGTACTCACAAGATGTTCGGTTCTTAATTGACTCGGGCACCATTCCAGTCACACCCAGGAGCACACCAATCATACCATTGTGCCCAAGTCTAAATCTTTTTGTTTTTAGGTTTTAGTTTTCATAAATAGACATGGCACAAGGTTGAAATCATAGATCATAATAAATTTGATGTGATCAAGGTTATCGACAAGTCGATAACCGCCCATTTCTACCGGAAACTAAGCATGGCTAAGCAATTAATTCGCAACTACTAAGTGACAAGAGCTCATTCACGAACTCTAAATCACAACAATAACCTAGGCTCACGGTAGTAGAGGATAATCATTTGCTAAGGAAATGCGTCTACTAGGCCAACTAACGACAATAGTTTAACACAAAGTAGCAATGCATACATAGAAGTTGTAATCAACATAAATACTTAACATACTGGGATTAACATGATCAAACTGCTTGCCTTGCTGGGATTGGTCTTGCTGCAGAGGGGAGTGCTCAGTTCAAAGTTCTCTTGAACCTAACGCGAAAAGGCGATAAAAATCGATAAGAACGAAGAACACCAAAAGGAACTCAACAGCAAAGAACAACCAAAACCCATGAAATTTCTACAGCAGCAAGGGGCTGATTTTAGACAATTTTAGAAACAATAATCACTTCATTTGGACTAGTATGAAAAAGTTATGCCCTAAACAATTTCTCTCAGCCTGCAAAATCCTAATTAAATTAATTTGATTCTTGTTCATGGCGAAAATTTCTAGAATGATCTGGAACTTGAAATTTTTATGGTAGGTAGATATGGTTATCCTAACAACAGCAAAACTGAGTTTGCACAATTTGGAGTTGAAATGAATTAGTTATGATTTTTCTAAGTTCTAAAACTAGTGAATCATTAATTTCAGTGGCAAGGATCATATGAAGACCTATTCTATATTACAGGACATTCCTAGTGGGTTTTAACAAAATTTAGTTTGCTCAGCTTGGTATTACAGAGAATAAATTATGCATTTTACAAATTTTCAATGAATTTCTAAACCACTATTTTCACTAAACAAGATCATGCAGTCATCAAACATTTTCTGCTACATAACAGTGCCTAAATTCATTCTCAGATTAAAGTTCATATCCTAAAAGAGCTACAGCAACAGGAATCATTCAAAAAGAAGCTAATATGACAAAGTTATGCACTTTTGAAATTTGAAGCAATAAAAGACTTAGAAAATTTGAGCTCTCGGGAGGTCCAAATGAACTGAAAGACAAAGGAGAGGTCGTGGGCCGTCGATCCTTTATCGCATGGCCACGGACCTCGAAGCACAGCGCACAACAGACCTCCTCCCGCACTGGGGAGGTCTTGACCGTTGAGATCTGATCCAACGACCACGACCAGTGCATGCACAGCGCACGCAAAGGAGGTCCTCGCGCCTAACGGAGGTCGTGACCGTCAGATCGAGATCTGGCGGTCCCGAGCACTAGGGTAGGTCTTAAGGCTTTAAATCTGAGGAAGGAGGTCTAGCCCGTTAGATCTAAATCTAACGGTTTAGACCAGAGGAGGAGGTCTTAAAGCTACGGATCTAAAGGATGAGGTCCTAGACGGTCAAGATCTCCGAGGAGGTCTTGATCGGTGAGATTAACACGAGGAGGTCTTGGATGGCCAAGATCTACTCGGGGAGGTCCTAAGCGATAGTGTTTTAATCGGAGGAGATCTGGACGGCTCATATTAGACCTAGGGAGGTCCTGAACGGTCCAGATCAACGCAGAGGGAGGTCCTGAGACTAAGGATTTTACAAAGGAGATCTAACGCTCAGATCTAAATCCGGGGATGTCGTGAACGGCTAGGATTGCGCCTAAGAGGTCTTGAGCGGGGTTTTCTTTGTAAAAGACCAGGGGTGACATTTTACAAAGAGGACTCAGAGGGGTGGTCTAGGGGTGGTCTTTGCAAAATGACCATGGAGAGGTCTTTTTGCGCAGAAGTGGTCCTATCGGCCAGGATTTAACCAGGGTGGTCCTGGACGGCTAGGATCAAAACAAAAGGGGAGGTCATGGCGCTAGGTTTTAACAGAGAGGGATCCTACGACCAAGAGCTAGTCTGAGGAGGTCTTCAACGGCCGAGATTAACCCTAGGAGGTCCTAAGACTTAGAGTTTTCACAGAAAACGCTCTACGGCACAGATCTAATCTTGGGGTGATCTTTAACGGCTACGATTCCTCCAAGGAGGTCGGGGGCTTAGAGGGCACGCGCACACTGCCAACAAGAGAGCAATAAAGGACAACCTCGGACAGCCATTAATGCCAATCATAAGCTCACGGATCCTGTCCGAGTACGACACGGCAAAACACCCGAGTCAAAGAAGAGCTCACCGCCGGCGACGTGGACCACGCCGGCGGGAACCAAGGGCACCACTAAGCTCGTAAAGCACCGCGGACCTCATCACTAACTCTCGACGGTGGCGATGGCTCGAGCGCCGCGAGCCGAGAGGGTGGTAATTAGGTTTTCGGCAAAACTGACAAAATCTAGAAGGCTTGCTACGCTCTAATCTAGCTAAGCCTAGAGCTCTAGGAGGCTAGGATGAACTCACCAGGGCCAAGATGAGGTCCAAAGGAGCTCGGAGGAGAGGTTGATGCCGAAGGAGGTGCTCCGATGACCAAGCTCGCCGGAGACAAGGAAGAAAGCAGGGACGGCCTTGAAGAACAGTGTGAGGACCCGGAATATTTAACCAGTAACACTTAACCTCCAAATGGTTCTAGCGTTACTAATTAAACATTCTAAGCCTCGATGGTCATATGCTTCCCAGAATTGCAGCATATGCACATCATCACAAAATTACACATCATTTCCATACAACATACATCACTAAGTTCAACAACGATAGACATAAAGTAAAGTTATTACAAAAGAGAGCCGACCGGCCAAATAGAACAATAAACAAGAATGACAGCGGAAGCAAAAGGTGCCATAAGATGGCTAGAACAAAAGTCGACCGGTTAGCCATACACCCACAAGGCAACCGACCGGGCCGCCAAGCTAGTCGCCCATAAACTACCACAACACACTCATAAAGTGAGGCCCTCGAGCTCACCTTCTTCCTCTGCAACAAAACAATTAAGCATAGCATCTGAGTACAAAGATTGTCTTTGTACCCGCAAGACTAACGTGTGGAATAGCAGACCTATTCATAACTACATGCAAGCTTATTTAGGTGGAGGTTGTATGTCTTATTTTGCATGAAGCCAACTTTATTTGCAATAATGTAATATATTTCAAAAGCTAGTTTGCAAATCTGTTTTGTTATCAAAGTAACAGTAAGTAAAGGTACATACAAGTAACCACCTGGAAGTGACTATCCCAATAGCCACCACAACATAGCACGAATCCCCGGTTCGTACCACCCATCAAGTTTTAGTTTAAAAGGTTGTAGTCTAACTCTTGAAAGACCTTGCCAAGCGTGTCCATAACCTAGGGCGAGGCTATTCGAATAGTTTTAACCTGCGAGGTGTACCAATGTACCCACACTTGGACCGCCTTCAAGCCACAAGCACACTACAGAAGGTATGCCGCCCGGCTAAGTCCTCTGAGACATTTCCAATCTTGTGTATTAACTACGAGTCGCTCGTATGGGTAGAAACACCATACGCTTACATTGCAAGCCGAAAGACAACGAATCCCATCACGGGTGAAGTCTTTCGGACACTACAATGCTCCCAACACCATCCCTCCCGCGACTCCTGCGACTCGGAGCCAATACACGCCAAAGTACTAAGTCAAGAGAGGTCCCATACCCTCTAATGTGGTTATGCGCTAAAATGCTTGGTTTAGTGTAACAAGATGTTCGGTCCTTGTTGACCGGGCACCATTCGATCACACCCCACAATCACACCATCTTACCATTGTGCCCAAGTCTAAATCATTTTGTTTTTAGTTTTAGTTTTCATAAGTAGACATGGCACAAGGTGGAAATCATAAATCATAATAAGTTTTGTGTGATCAAGGTTATCGACAAGTCGATAACCGCCCATTTCTACCGGCTAAGCATGGCTAAGCAATTAATTCGCAACTACTAAGTGACAAGAGCCCATCCATGAACTCTAAATCACAGCAAGTAACCTAGGCTCATGGTAGTAGAGAATAATCATTTGCTAAGGAAATGCATCTACTAGGCCAACTATTAAAACAAAGTAGCAATGCATACATAGAATTTGTAATCAACATAAATACTTAAAATACTGGGATTAACATGATCAAACTGCTTGCACGCTTGTTTGTTGTTCAATTTGTTCGGAGGGTCGTTCTGGGGTTACCGCAAATGTCGAATCCTAATCGAAGGCAAAAGAACCAGAACAACCAATAAGACGAGCCACAACTAAACAAACGAGCAAGCAAAAATTATCCAAATGCGACGAAATTTACACACAAGGTGAAATACGAATATATCAAGGCTTAGAAACCGGAAAAACCTAATTTGGATTTGTGGTGCAAAAGATATTACCTAAAAACCCATTTTCGGCCATAATTAGCACTGTAGCAAAAACATTTTCTAGAAAGATTTTGAAGCTGAAATTTTTATGGCAGCTACTTATTGGTATAGGGGTAACCCATATAAAATTTCAGGCCATTTGGAGTTAAAATGATTTAGTTATGATTTTTCTAAGATGCAAAATTAGCATAATGCACTTTCCAGAGCATAAATATGTTGAAACTAATTTTACTGATGAAGTATACCAACAGAGGGTTCTCTAGAATTTATCATATATATTTTGCATTTATAGAAATTACTTGTGCATTTTATAAGTCTTCGAATTTTCTAAATCTTTGAAAATAGGTACTAAATCATTAATTAAGGTTTCACTACAATCTTGGACCTACCATCATTTTTATATTAACATGGAGTTAATAACAAATTTATCAAAGTTGGAATCATTCATTTTGGACATACACAGAGCAAGATATGCATTTCCTAAAGTTTTATTCATTTTCTGGAATATTTAAAATGACAGAACCAAGTTATTCTAGTTATAAAATTTTACTCTTTGGAACATGCTTACATCCATTTTTATAATAAGCTAAAGTGATAACATGATTTATTACTGATTAGGATTAACTAAAAGCGATTAAAATGAATTAGTTATGAGTTTCTAAAGTTTTTATATCATTTTCAGTTGTCAAACAAATACTTACCGAAATACAGAACAACCCAATAAAAAAAGAAAATGACGTGGACGCTCGGCAACCCTTGATCTGACATCCTACGGCTCACGCGCGCCGAAAACAGCGCACGCGCGCGAAAGCCACTAGAAACCACCGTTGGATCAAGATCAGCGGCTCACCGCAGTGTATGCAACCGACGGTGCGGTTGCTTGGGCCAATCGGCCCGCAGATCGGCGGATGGGCGGTCCAGAGCGCACCAACAACCGGATTGTCCGATTGCACACACGATCTCGACCATTGATCGCAAGATCGGCGGCCAAGAATGATCAAGGCATCGGAGGGTCCGAATGCCCTCACGATCTAGGCCGTTGATCAAGGGATCGACGGTGGCTAAGGATCGAAGTTCAAAAGATGGACCGACACGTGGGGACCAGCGCGGCGACAACAGGCACACATGCGCTGGTTTAACCCACGTGCACGCAGCTGCTGGCCCGCCCGGCAATGGCGAGAGGGATGGCTAGGGCGAATTAATGCCACTAATGATGATCATTAACTAGACACTAAAGACTCATCGAATTTGATTTCAATCCCTCGGGCCCACGATCGACCGAGGTTAATTCGGCGATTAAATGCGACTCATTTAATTAAGCAATGATTAGACATTAATGATGTCGGAGCGATGCGGAGTGAACCAGAGATTGATTTAAGGATATTGGGCCCACTGGTCAGTGGCTCAATAATAATGATTAAGACACAATTAATAACTAATGATTGGTAATTAATGTGTCCTCATGAGTAGCAGCGGGAGCTGCGTGCGTAAGCAAAACCGAGTGAGTTCAACGGCAAATCGCCGGCGACACGGGCCGCGGCGGCGCCCACCAAGGACCAAAATGGATTCGCAATAGCACAACGAATCTAAAGATAGCACTCTCGCCGGCGGCGAGGGACTAGAACGCCGGCTAGCCGGAAAATGAAAGCGGGAGCTTTACTGCTAAATGCGAAAATCGCGATGAGCTCCACTGCAAGCCTAGGATGCGGGTTCCAAAGCTTCTAAGGACTAATAAGAAGCTACCTTAGCGAGAAGAGGCTTCAAGGACGGCCGGAGAAGCTTGACCACGGTGGAAGCTCGCCGGACTTGAAGAAGAAAACCCGAAAATGACACCCTGAGCCAAATGAGTGATACCAAAGCTTCAATATAGCTTCATAACGATTCACAGAAGCTACATGAGCAAGTAATTGGAAAATGGAGCACTCACCTGAGCTGAGGAAGAAGATGACCAAATTTGGCCGAATTTGAACAAACCCCAAATTGGACAATTCCTGAGAATCAAATCCAAAATTAAGTGAGGGAAAATGTTCAAGGAAGTAAATAGATAAGGTTAGGGCAAAGAAACGTGAAGGAGGACCACTGGAACACCAAGAACACCAATGGAACTTCACGGGTCAACAATGGCGATTTGCCATTTTTGAGGTATTAAGCTCCAATGCTGTGAGTGAGGCTTGGTGGTGGTCTAAAGAGATACTAGGAAGCAATGAGGATGCTTATAAAGCCAAGAAAGTGTTAGGGTTTGCACCACAAGCCTTCGGGCGGCAAAACACAAAGCACAATGCGCGGCCGACATGGAAAAAGGTGATAGCTGGTGAAATAGGGCATGGCATGGCCGATTATGCCTCCCACGACCTCCACTGTTGACTAGGGCGGCCGTAGGAAGCATGAAGCGACACCTCCATGCTTTGCACTGTTTTCGCACGGCGGGAGGTTGAAGATGACCAGCGCAACAAGCTCGGGCGATTCCCAGCCCTACGATTTAAATCGGGCGGTCACGGAAACACCACGCCTCCCGGGTTTTAAAAACAACGGAGAGGATGCGAACCCTTCGATTAGAATTGAGTGGCTCAGATAGCTCCACGTCGCAACTCTTATTTACAACGAAGAGTGCGCGGCGTTGGATCTTAATCCAACGGCTCGATTCAAAAATACAACCGAGGGTCCGAAGGGTTCGGAGATCTCAATGGTTGGATGGGAATCAAGCGATCGACAATCAAACTTGCAGCCGGAGGGTCCGATGGTTTCACGCGCGGCGTGCGATTTAGATCTAACGGTTGAGATTCACCGCGCGTTTTAAAGAGTGGCTCGGTGCATTTAGTTGACTGGACCAAGTCGGTTGGCTCGAGCCCGAGTCTGACTCGAACCCGAGTAACAGTAAAACCTAGTTGACTTTGAAATAAAAACAGAGACTTTGAAAGATTTATTTGAGGTAGCAAATTAACTCCAAAAATGATGAAATTTTTACAGGAGCTTGCTAACTCGGATATCAACCTTGTGTAAAATTTTGAGAGGTTTTATCACGTGAATAAATCTCCAAAATTGCAAAGGCTCGATTTAATGTTTGACTAAGAGTCAAACAGGTTTGTACCCTAAAAATATTCAAACAATTTCTAAAAATTGTGAAATTTTTCGAGGGTCACATACCATCACAGAGACTTAGGAAAAATATTTTCAGAGGATGATCATAAGATTTGACAAGATTGTTTTGGAATAGCAAGATTTGGATCAACAAGACTTGTGACAATGTAATTCCATAATTCTTTGAACAAGAATTGATTGGCACAACAGGAAATATATGATGTAAGAAAAAGTTTTAATTTCTACTGATTTTCTTACATTTGAAACACAAGCCCAAAATTGGGATGTTACAAACAGGTCCCCACAATACCTTCCCCTGAAACCAACCGATTTGGTTAAGAAAAGATGCCCGAGGTGGAATAATTGAACAAGTTGGAAACCAAGTTGGCAATTAAACCGCAGGAGCTCGGGTGATCTTGAAGAACTTCAAAAACCGACAATGGTGTGTTCTTGAAGTTTGGTGGAGGAGAGAAAGACTAAAGGAAACAGGAGGGAGCTCGGGTCTTAAGAAGACAAAGGAGCAAAGCCATGGGAAGAGCAAGCTTCGGGTGCACACACCCTGCCATGGACTTGCTAGATGTGACAGGAGCTGGTAGGGGCTGACTTCTTTTTTAGGGCAAAGGTCTGACATACAATCAATGCATGGCAGAAAGAGACGTTGGGAAGGACCAAAAGTGACAGCCACGCTCCCAACCGCTCGACACTCGACACAAGCACAAAAGGGAAAACCATGATGACCAACCTCGGGAAGGTCGTGAGGAAGAAAAAGTAGTGAGGAGGTCTGGACGTCCCAGATGCACTCGGGGAGGTCCTGGACGTTCCAGATCTCCCGAGGCAGAGGAGGTCTTAGCGGAGAGGAGGTCCTGGGGAGGTCCTAGACCGCAGGATCAGCATCTCTCGGCTGAGGGTGCTCGAGTGCTCAGTAGAGCAGTGGGGAGGTCGGGAGCATTGGATGAGAATCCAACGGCCTGGACCACCCACCGCTGACGCCCGAGTGGCGCGAGCCCGAGGAGGTCTAAGCGGCTGGCTCGACCGAGACCAAAAGCTGGGTCGGACTCGGGTCTGACTCGAGCCCGAGTCTGACTCAGACCTAAACTGAGTTTTCAAGCTGATTTGGAGTTTGAGGATTTGATTGAGATAGCAAACTCACTCCAAAAATTATGAAATTTTTACAGGAGCTTGCTAGCTGAGTTATTGACCTTGTATAAAATTTCCAGAGGTTTTTGTGCTATACATTTTCCTCCAAAAATTCCACAAGGTGTTGGTCCCTAGTTTGACCAGAATTTGAGTAGGTTTGACTGACCTCCAAAAGTATTCAAACAATTTCTAAAAATTGTGAAATTTTTCAGAGGGGTCACCTACCAACCCAAGAATTTAGGAAAAATATTTCCAGGAGATTATCACAAGATGGAACAAGAATGTTTTTGAAGGATCAAGATTTAAATCAAAGACTTGTGACTATGTATTTCCATAACTCTTGTACAATAATTGTTTAGTACATACAGGAAATACATGATGTAAGAAAAAGTTTTAATTTCTACTCATTTTCTTACATTTGAAACACAAGCCCAAAATTGAGATGTTACATAAACCTTCGTCTTTGCTGGGCCCTGTTCCCAGCTCTTCTTCTCCGTTCTTGCTAGGTACTATCCCACCTTCTCCCAGATACGATCTTCGTGATCGTCGCACTAGCAGGCCTCCTGAGCGTTATGGCTTCGCAGATGTTGCTCTTTCTGAGCCTATGATCTACCGTGAGGTTGCTGCTCACCCTGAGTGGCAGCTCGTGATGTCTTAGGAGATTGCTTCATTGGAGTGTACTAGCACTTGGGATCTTGTGCCTTTACCTATGCGCCACTCCTATCGCGTGCAAGTCGGTGTACAAGATCAAGACCTGCTCGGATGGTTTTCTTGAGCGCTACATGGCTTGTCTTGTGGCGTGCGGTATTCAGCAGGAGCATGATCGTGACTACGATGAGACCTTCGCACCTGTTGCCCACATGACCACTGTTCGCATTCTCCTTGTTGTGGCTTCTGTTTGATAGTGATCCACCTTTTAGCTGGACGTCAATAATGCCTTTCTCAATGGCAAGCCGCGTGAGGAGGTATATATGTAGCCACCCTTTGGCTATTCTGCCCTTGATGGTGTGGTTTGTCGCCTTTGTCGCTCTCTCTATGGCTCAAGGAAGCCCGTTGTGTCTGGTTTGACCGCTCTTCCTTCTCTATATGGATGATATGGTTATTACTAGGGATGACTCAATACATTGATTTTGTGAAGGAGCGTCTTAGTGAGCAGTTCTTGAGGTCTGATTTGGGTCCTCTTTGTTACTTCCTTGGGTTTGAGGTCACCTCTACACCTGAGGGCTACTATCTCTCCTAGGAGAAGTACATTCAGGATATCCTTGCTCGCGCTTGTCTTATTGATCAGCGCCTAGTGGACACTCCTATGGAGCTTAGTGTTCACCTTCGGCCCACTGATAGGGATCCTCTCGAGGATCCCACTCTCTACTGCCGTCTTGTCGAGGGTCTCGTCTACCTTGGGATCACTTGACCTGACATTTCCCACTCAGTTTACATTCCGAGTTAGTTCGTTTATGTCCTCACTTAGCTCCACTAGTCACCTTCTTCGTGTTCTGTGATATCTTTGCGGAACCATCAGTCGTCGCCTTTTCTTTCCTCGCTCCAGCTCTCTGCAGCTTCAGGCATACTCTGATGCGATCTGGGCTATCGATCCTTCCGATCGCCGGTCTCTTTATACCTATTGTGTTTTTTTGTACCTCTCTGATTGCCTGGAAGACGAAGAAACAGGCTGCCGTCTCCCGTTCGAGTGCTGAGGCTGAGTTGCGAGTCATGGCGGCGTTGGCAACTGAGGCCACTTGGCTTCGGTGGCTACCTGAGGATTTCGGTGTTTTCGCTTCTACACCGACTCCTCTCTTATTAGACAGTACCAGCATGATCAGCATTGCTTGAGATCAAATGAAGTATGAGCTCACCAAGCACATTGGCGTAGATGTTTCATACATGAGATGAGATCGCAGGTGTAGGATCAAGTTATTGATATGTAGCTTGTATAGGGTGCTCTTTGCATATTTGCCTACTACTGTAACTTGCATGTTTGGCCTTTGGCCCATTGGAATAGATCAAGGGTTCATTCCAACAACGGCACTAGCTAGTTGTTATATCACACCGCAACTACTACTATAACATTTGTAGTCGTGTTAGAGCCTTTGTTTTTTTTTTGGCATGAAAGAGCTTTTAAGGTGGGAAAAGTCCACTTTACTCCCTAAAGTATCATATTTGTCATCTTAACCCCGATGTTCCAATACTTGTTCCCTTAACACCGAGACCGGTTTTGCTTAGCGCTTTGATAACGTGGATGGCGGTGTTGCCACTTGGAAGCACGATGGATGCCGGGCGATGTCGGGCTTTCAACGTCTATGTATGATGCCATGGTGGCAAAACCGGTTACACGGCGTCCACAATGGCAAAGCCACTCTCAAAACCGCCTCGGGGTTGAAGTGATCCAGCATTAGAAGTTCAAGGGGTTAATTGGGAATCAGGGGTTAAGCGGACAAACAGGTACTTAAGGGAGTAAAGTGGAATTTTCCTTAAGGTGTGATGAGACCGACTGTGGTATAGGTTTTTGTGTGCCTTCACCAATTGGTGATATGATTTATGATATTATGAGAGATTTGTCTAGATCAAGTTAAAAAGGCCAACCAACTATTATGCGGATCAGCAGTTCAACTCGGCTAGGGTTGCGAGCAGTTCTTTCAAATGTTACACTTGATTTACACCTAATACCGTTTATTTTGAACTATTTGAAGTTTGGAACCGGTGGTAAGGTAATTGTAATTCAATACATTATCTAGCAATATTATGTAGAAATGTGGGAAAAAGTATTAACAAAAATAAAAGACACCAACTTATTGCTGTTTACCTCATGGTTTTGATACCCCATTGTGGATTGATATTCCATGCCTCATTTGGGTTAGTTGAATACTTAAGGTTGTCTTGATAGCCTTTGATGATTGTCTTCATTAGATATGGTTAATGCTGCTGCAAACAAAACAATGTAACTCTAGTTTCTAGATTTTGTATCAATGAGAGTTCCAATATATTCATAAATCAATGATGACCTTTATGTCTTAATTTGTTATAGCGCGTAGCTTAGCAATACTTAATGTTGTCAATGATTTATGTTCTTGCCTTGTATAGACAAATTATCTCTGCGCAATACTCATCTTAAGCCGGGGACCTTGTTCCGCTTTATTTGTTTGATCTTGTTAGCAAGATGATCATCTATATTTGCATTTATATATTAACATTAGTAAGGTTCACATGCAAGATAGGGTTTACTCATCGTGACCGAACGTTATGTGTTATCTATTTACTACATATGTACCTAAGAACCTTCATGTGCTACTTCAGATCGCTAATGCGCTCTACTATAACCCTTCATTGACACTTGCAACTTTACATAAACTTGGGGTTGCAACGAAATTTTTAACCTTTGGTTTGTTATGTTACAACAAGTGAAAAAGAGTGGTATGCGAGCCAATTTCAAGAGGTACGGTATTTTCTAAGTTCGCAAGGTCTTATTTCTTCCTAGTATGGCCTACAATGAACTGAGATTTTGTATTGCTTTATTTGCAGAGAACATGATAAGAAGGTTTGTTGCTTGGGACTGACCTCGCTTATTGGCCTTCCAAGAGATCATATTCCAGTGAAGCTCTAGATCGTATTGTCAAAGCATCACTTGATCTACTTGTTGCTTACAAAGATCAAGTTGCAGGTGGAGTTTGCATCCGTTTTACTGCATTTTGTTTGTTTTGGTGGTTGCTTTTGGAAGATATTGTTGTTGTGTAATGCTCAGTTGGTGGGCCCCATATTTTGATATTACTGATCAACTCCTTGTTGGGTTGATCTTCGGCTAACTGTATCCCGAGATCAACGGGAGACCTCGTCTCCACCGCGCCTTGATCGGAGGCGCGACCAAAACGGTTTTGGTTTGGGTCCCGGTCACCTAGCGCTATACAAAATGAGGGGGTTCGGCTGGTTTTGACATGAGTTGTTCTTGGCCATCTAATCCTCACACAATCCCGATCGCTCACGGGTGCTAAGGTGGACGAAGACCCAAGCCCCGTCGTCACCGTGACACTGCCGACCACGACTGCTACTTCATCCCGACGGCATCTTCATCAACCCCGACTCATCTTCCTCTCTAATGGCCTCCTCAGGTTCGGGTATGTCAATCTAACGCTTCCGCATCTAAGTTTTGGTAGGTGTTCACGTTATGAGCTAGGGTTCATGTTATTAGATCATGATTAGTTTAAGTTTTATGCCTACATTTGGTATCAGAGCAATCTCTAGCTCATCTTGAACCCATTTTAGTCAAACCCGAACTTGTGTTGCCCGGATCTAATGATCAAAAGTTTAGAACTAAAGTTTTATGGCTCGGATCTAAAACTCTAATGACCGGATCTAAATTTTAGAAGGTCGGATCTATTGTTCTTTGGTTCGGGTTAGCATCTTAGAAGGAGGGGAATCAAGATTTTGCCGAACCCTAACGAAAATCCCCACCATCCGAGCCCTAGAACCCCAATCAAAACCCTAAGAAATGATACGGCGGAACTTACCTTTTGGAGATCGCGAGATCTTCTTCCGGTCTCGGGGACCACCCTAGCCCCACTCGACGGCCGCGCGCAACCTCGGTTGCACGCACGCGCCGGCGAGGAGGAGCGAGTGGCGCCGCCATGCCGCTTCACTCTTCCTCGCACTCGCGGCGGCAAGACAACTGCGGCGCGCTTCCTCTCCGCTCGCGTCGCCGTTTCTCTGCTCGCGCCGCTGCGCTCCCGTGCTTTTCGCGAGGAGGAGGAGAGAATGGGATTAGGGTTAGGGTTTTCAAATTTTTAAGTCGCTCGCGATTTCATCTCGTCCGTTCGATCTAATCCTTCGGTCACCGTTTCGCGGGCTGGGGAAGGTGTTGGGCCGAACGATTTTCGGCCGTCCGATTAGATCGGACGGCACTTGAGGATCTCGGGCTGGCCGAGCCGTTTTGGGCCGCGCGCGCACAGTTTGGGCCGCGCGTGAGTTTTGGGCCGGCCGTGATTTTTGGGCCGAATAGTGCCTTTTCTATTTTTTGCTCATTTTCAGTGCATTTTCTTATGATTTATCCCTTTTGTGCACTGATTTAATTATTGTTTTGATGCCCAAAATTATGGTATATCATGAATAATGTATTATTGCCCAATATTATGCTTAATCTCTGATTAAAATTGAACCAACGAGATATTTTAATTAGAGACTTTTACATTTTATGTTTTTGGCATTATGTACATGCATATGATTATATTCAGACCAACGTTGTTTATAACCATATGTAGCCATATTAATTGTTTAAGTTCTTTTCATTATCGCCTAACGGTGATGTGAATTAGAACTATAGTTTTTGTGTGTTATTAATCGGACCAACGTAGGATTAATTGCATGCAACATATTTCTTATGATTATCTCCGATTTATGCCTGTATTTTGATATTCACAATAAATGCATCAAATGTCGCTGCCACCATCGACAACATTGAACAGCTTACGGGGAGTAATTTTCCCTCCTGGAAGGAGAGGATCCATGTTGTCCTTGGGGTATTAGATCTCGATTATGCTTTAAGGGTGCCAGCTCCCATTCCCCCTCAGGGTGAAGAAAATTATGATGACAAAAAGAAAGTTTATGAAACTAATGCTGAGAAATGGGAGCGGTCCAACCGTCTATCACTTATGATAATGAAGACCTCCATTTCAGTTGGGATCAGGGGAGCAATCCCCGATTCTGAAAAAGCTACAGAGTATCTGGCATCGGTTGAAGAAAAATTTAAGGGCTCCACAAAAGTTTATGCCAAGACTGACGATTGAGGCTCTTGACAACTAAGTATGATGGTTCCGCAGTATTAGAGAACACATAATGATGATGACCGATATGGCTAGGAAAACTTAAGGGGATGGACATGGAGATTTACGATGGTTTCCTAGTCCATTTCATTATGACCTCTCTCCCTTACGAGTATACACTTTCAAGATCAACTATAATACTCGAGAAGAAAAGTGGAACATGAGCGATTTAATCGCCATGTGTGTTCAGGAGGAGGAAAGAATTAGGACGGAAAAGAGGATCTTGCACTTCAAGTTGGTGGCTCCAATAAAAGGAAGTTCCAAGGGACTTCAAATCTAAGAAGAAGTTGGCGTTCTCCCCAATGCTTGATAAGTCGGGGCCTAAAGTGCATCTCGCACCTAAGCCTCATGTGTCTCATTGGAGCACCTAAAGGGGTGAATGTCATTTTGCAAGCGATCAGGGCACTTTCGGAAGGACCGTGTCGGATTCCTAAAGTGGCTCGCAAAGAAGGGTAATGATACAATAACTTTTGTTGATGAAACACTTTATGCTAATTTTTCCATTAATTCTGGTGGATTGACTCAGTGCAACTGTACGTTACTAATTCTTTGAGGATTCCATACCGCGAGAACCTAAGAAAGGGGAGCGAAGCCTTAGAGTCGCGGATGGAAAGGAAGCCAAGTGGAATCAATAGGATCAATTACATTAGTCTTAGACAACGGCTTATCACTTCGTCTCAATAATGTAGTTTATGTTCCTTCTATTAGGAGGAATTTGATTTGATTTCTTTGTTGGACGATGAAGGTTTTAAGTGTACTTTTGGTGATAATAAATGTATTATTACGTTTGATTCTAATGATATTGGTCTTGCTTTTAGACGAGACAAACTCTATATGCTTTCCTTAATGAATTTCTGTATCCTTGAATGTGTGTGATGCTAAGGGTAAAAGAATAATGAGACTTCTTGAAATTGTGGCACCGCTCGTTTAGGCCACATTTCGAAGGGAGAATGGAGCGTCTCATTAAGGAAGAGATTCTCCACCCATTAGATTTCTCGACTCGGACCATCGCATTGATTGCATTAAAGGAAAATATGTGAAACAAATAAAGAAGGAGCTACTCGCAAAGACAGGACTTTTAGAATTAATTCATACGATATTTGTGGTCCTTTTCCTGTGACATCGGTGGATGGTTTTGATTCTTTTATAACATTCACTGATGATTTCTCCCGTTATGGTTATATCTTTCCCATTAAAGACCGATCTGAGTCACTTGACAAATTTAAGATATTTAAGGCTGAAGTTGAAAATCAGCACAACCTAAGGATTAAAGTGGTAAGATCGGATCGTGGGGGAGAATATTATGGAAGACATGCCTCTTATGAACAAATTCCTGGCCCTTTCGCTAAGTTTCTTCAAGAAAATGACATTGTTGCCCAGTATTCTATGCCAGGTGAACCTCAGCAAAATGGAGTAGCTGAGAGACGCAACCGTACACTTATGGATATGGTACGGAGCATGCTCAGCCACTCTAGTTTACCTATTAGTTTGTGGATGGAAGCACTAAAGACAGCTGCACATATTCTTAATCGGGTTCCCAGTAAATCAGTACCTAAGACACCTTATGAATTATGGACTGGGAGGAAACCGAGTATGAAATATTTACGAGTGTGGGGTTGTCGTGCTGAAGCTAAGATATTTAATCCACATATTGGGAAATTAGACCCTAAAACAATAAGTTATCATTTTATTGGATATCCTGAAAGATCCAAAGGGTATCGTTTTTACTGTCCTGATAGGACAACTAAGTTTGTAGAAACAAGGCACGCTGTGTTCTTAGAGAATAATGAGGAGCTGGAGCCCAGGAAAATAGATCTTGAGGAGAAGCGGGTTTACGTTCCTTCACCGCTTATCCCAGAGACCTTTATTCCTATGCCTCAGATGGTTGCACCTCCGAGAGAAAATACATTGTTGCACCCACTGTTGAGGTCTCTGAAATTCCTAATGTTGCACCTAATGATGAGCCTCAGGTCTCTGTAATAGCTAATGAACCTATTAGAAGATCACAATGGAGAGAAGATCTGCCATCCCAAATGATTATGTTGTATATATGAATGAGGATATTAATGATATAGGGAAGGTAGATGATCCCACCTCTTATAAGGAGGCCATGATGAGTGAACATTCTCCTAAGTGGCTTGATGCCATGAAGGATGAACTAAAGTCTATGAGCACTAATGATGTGTGGGACCTAGTAGAAATTCTGACTGAGTCAAAGCAATGAGGGTCAGAAATGGGTCTACAAAACCAAACACGACTCTAAGGGAAATATCGAAGGTTCAAAGCAAGGCTTGTAGCAAAAGGCTTCTCACAAAGAGATGGGATTGATTATAATGACACCTTTTCTCCTGTCTCATCTAAGGATTCATTCAGAATCGTAATGGCACTTGTAGCTCATTATGATTTAGAGCTGCATCAGATGGATGTTAAAAGGCATTCCTTAATGGCGATTTGCAAGAAAATGTTTACATGGCTCAACCGAAGGTTTTTTGTGGAAGGCAAGGAGCATTTGGGATGTCGACTTAAGAAATCAACTTATGGCTTGAAACAAGCGTCGAGGCAGTGGTACCTCAAATTCGATAAAATAATAAGAAATTTTGGTTTTAAAGAAAATGTAGTTGATAACGCATATATGTTAAGTTTAAGGAGTAAATTCACCATCTTAGTTCTTTATGTGGATGATATCTTATTGGCCAGTGATGATAAGGATATCTTGTTTGAGACCAAGAGATTTCTTTCATCTAATTTTGATATGAAGGATCTTGGTGATGCTCATTATGTTCTTGGCATTGAGATTCACCGAGATAGGTCCAAAGGAATATTAGGTTTATCTCGGAAGGCATACGTTGACAGAGCTTGAAGAAATACAATATGCATAAGTGCTCGCTCGCTTTGCTCCTATTGTTAAGGGCGATAAGTTTGGGACATTTCAATGTCCAAGGAACCAATATGAAACCGATCGATGAAGTCGGTTCCTTATGCTTCAAATTGTCGGAAGTATTATGTATGCTCAAGTATGTACACGCCTAATTTAGCTTTTGTAACCGGATGCTTGGCGATATCACCAAATCCGGGATCGACCACTGGAAGGCCGTTAAGAAAGTCTTGCGCTATATGCAAGCTACTAAGAATTTCATGCTCACATATAAAAATTCGATAACCTTGAAGTTGTTGGTTATTGATTGATTTTGCGGGATGTGTTGATACTAAGAAATCCACGTCAGTTATATCTTCACACTCTCTCGGGAGCTATCTCGTGAAAAGCTCCAAACAAACCCTTACGGCATCTTCAACGATGCAAGCTGAGTTTGTGGCATGTTATGAGGCCACCGGGCAGGCTGTATGGCTTAAGAATTTTATCCCGGGACTTAGAGTGGTAGACAGCATCTCAAAACCACTCACCTTATACTGCGATAATGAACCCGCAATCTTTTATGCGAGTAACAACAAGTCAAGTGGTGCTGCCAAACACATTGACATTAAGTATCATGTTGTGAAAGATAGAATCCAGGATCAAACCATTAGTATCAAGCATATTAGTACTAAGTCAATGCTTGCGGATCCGCTTACTAAAGGCTTACCACCCAATATCTTTCGTGATCATGTTGCCGGCATGGGTTTATTGGAAAGCCTATGATTCTGGATAAAAGGACCTTAAAGTAAACCAACTCCCATTAATGAATATCCATTTCAAGATAGGATAGTACACTATAGATACTGAGGTTGTATGACACTTCATTGGTTATGCGACGCATTATCTTGGTGTGCTATTTTATTGAGAATGAGCTTATGATGTTAGCCTTACGATCAAAGGGGAGAATGTTGGGTTGATCTTCGGCTAACTGTATCCCGAGATCAACGGGAGACCTCATCTCCACCGCGCCTTGATCGGAGGCGCGACCAAAACGGTTTTGGTTTGGGTCCCGGTCACCTAGCGCTATACAAAATGAGGGGGTTCGGCTGGTTTTGACATGAGTTGTTCTTGGCCATCTAATCCTCACACAATCCCGATCGCTCACGGGTGCTAAGGTGGACGAAGACCCAAGCCCCGTCGTCACCGTGACACCGCCGACCACGACTGCTACTTCATCCCGACGGCATCTTCATCAACCCCGACTCATCTTCCTCTCTAATGGCCTCCTCAGGTTCGGGTATGTTGTTAGAAATAATGCACAGATCAACAGGGACAAGAGACACGAATTTTACGTGGAAAACCCTTGCGGGAAAAAACCACGGGCGCCAACCGGCGATGATCACTATATGTGGAGCGATTACAAAACGCCGGGGATTACAATGAGGTATGAGGTGTCAGGCGTCAACTCTCCCCGTGCGGCTTACAAGAGGTATATAAAGGGGTAAAAGGACTTCGAGTCCAAGTAGGAAACTAATCCGCTAATATGGTAACTAATCCGGACACTTCCATATTAGAAATTCCGATCACAATATATCCCTTATTTCAACAATCTCCACCTTGAGACGAATTTCCTCTTGCAGCATAATGAAGAATCATCAATCATCAAATATCTCCATAATAAGATAAAAATCACCGTGCGCTAACTAGTCTCTAGGACTAGATCAATACCAACTAAGCTTGAGCAAAGCTCAAACTTAGTAACAGAACCGGCTTTGTCATCATATCACCGGATTATCATGAGTACTTATCTTGCACACTTTGACATCACCTTGAGCAATAACACCTCGAATAAAGTGATATCTCACATCAATATGCTTTGTTCTCTCATGGAACATCTGATCCTTTGTAAGGCATATAGCACTCTGACTATCACAAAATATAGTAGTGCAAGAATTATCTCCACAAAGCTCAGTATACAAACCTCTCAACCAAATAGCTTCTTTACAAGCTTCAGAAATAGCCATATATTATGCTTCAGTGGTAGATAAGGCAACAGATGATTGCAAACCGGCTTTCCAACTAACAAAGACAACCACCAATGGTGAAAACATAACTGTGAGAGACCTCCTCTTGTCCAAATCACCAAATAATCGAATCAACATAACCAACAAGTCCATCTCTAGAATTCCCAAACTGCAAACAAGCATTAGAAGTGCCACGCAAATATCTGAATATCCACCGAACTGCTTTCCAATGCTCTTTTCCAGGATTAGCCATATATCTACTGACAACACTCAGTGCATGAGATAAATCAGGACGAGAACAAACCATGGCATACATCAGAGAACCAACTGCACTGGAATATGGAACTCTAGACATGTACTCAATATCATAATCTGACTTAGGACATAAAGCTGAAGATAATCTGAAATGCGTAGCTAATGGAGTACTCACTGGTTTTGCATCATGCATATTAAAACGACGAAGGACTTTCTCAATATAACCTTTTTGACTAAGGTATAACTTGCCAGATTTCCTCTCTCTAATAATCTCCATGCCGAGAATTTTCTTTGCTGCACCTAGGTCCTTCATCTCAAATTCATTACTCAATTGTGCTTTCAGTTTTGCTATTTCTGACTTATCTTTTGCAGCAATTAACATATCATCAACATAGAGAAGCAAATAAATGGCTGAACCATTAACAGTCTTTAAATAGACACAGCTATCATAATCAGACCGCTTAAAATTATGAGAGAGCATAAAAGAGTCAAATCTCTTGTACCATTGCCTAGGAGACTGCTTCAAACCATAAAGAGATTTCTTTAATCAACAAACAAGGTTTTCTTTTCCAGAATAACAAAACCCTCACGTTGGTCCATATAAATGTCCTCTTCCAACTCCCCATGTAAGAATGCGCTTAACATCTAATTGCTCAAGTTCATAATCATGCATGGCAACAATACTAAGTAAAGTGCGAATAGAGCTATGCTTCACAACCGGGAAAAGACATCATTAAAATCAATACACGAATTTGACTATAGCCTTTAGCAACCAACCTTGCTTTATACCTTGTTTGGTTCTGTAGAAGAAATACCTTCCTTTCTTTTGAAAATCCACTTGCAACGAACATGACTTCTTCTCCTTTGGCAATTTTACTAATTCCCAAGTGTTATTCTTTTCAAGTGACTCCATCTCATCATGCATAGCGCTTATCCACTTCTTACAATCGGTGGAGCTAATAACCTCAGTATGATGAAGGTTACGCATTACCTTCAATTTCTTCTACTACACTTAAAGCATAAGCAACAATGTTAGCTTCTTCAATCAACCTCTGGGTGGATTAATCTCTCTCCTAGGCACATTAGCGCAATGAAGCGTTGTGGTGGCTGCTCAACAATAGGTGCATCATGAACAATGGTATTCTCTTTATCGATGTGTTACTCAACCAACAGAGTGCTCCACTGAACACTTGAATTACGCTTACTCTCAACAGAACGTTAGTAGGCGGTTTATCGGAAGCATAGCAGATTCATTAAAGACAACATTTCGCTAATCACAACCTTCCTTGTTTCAGATTCCACAACTTATATCCTTTAACACCAGTTTATAACCAAGAAAGATGCACTTAATAGCTCTAGGCTCTAATTTTCCATTATCAACATGAGCATAAGCGGTACAACCAAAAACTCTCAATTCAATAATTTCTTTGGGATCCGGACCATACCTCAATTGGAGTCTTCTTTTCAATTGCAATATTGGGTGACCGATTAATGAGATAGCAAGCGATGGAAGCGGCTTCACCAAAACGCCTATGCAAACTCCGCATTAGACAACATGCAACGGGCCTTGGAAATGATGGTTCTGTTCATACGCTCACTACACCATTTTGTTGAGGAGTACCAGAACGGTGTAATGCCTAACAATGCCTTGACCTTGCAATATGATTCAAATTCATCGAGCAAATTCCATCCCATTATCGGTCATGAAGTTTATTTACCTTCTTTTCGTTTGCCTTTCAATCATAGTCTTCCACTCTTTAAATGCTGAAAATGCTTCTGACTTATACTTCAAGAAATAAGGCCACACTCTTCTAGAATAATCATCAATAATTGTTAACATATAACGAGCACCTCCTAGAGATGTCTTACGAGATGGCCCCCATAAATCAGAATGCACATAATCTAAAATACCTTCTATAGTATGAACTGAGGTATTAAATCTCACCCTCTTGTGTTTGCCAAACACGCAATGCTCACAAAATTTAAGCTTGCTGATGCTATGTCCATCAAGAAGTCCTCTCTTACTCAATTCTCGCTAAACCAAGTTCACTCATATGCCCAAGACGCATATGCCAAAGATTAGTAGCATCGAATCGGATAATGAACTTGAAATTACAGCAACATTACGATATTGTAGTACCTCGCAGATGGTACAAATTGGCGATTTAATATCACTTTCATCACAATAAGAGAGCCTTTTGATACCTTTAAAACTCCACCTTCACTGAATACTTGTACCCTTTAGTATCAAGAGTACTCAAAGAGATGAGGTTTCTTTTCAAATCTAGAATGTGCCTCACATCCACAAAGTTCGACAATACCATCAAACATCTTGATCTGAATTGAACCAATTCTCACAACCTTACAAGATGAGTTATCACCCATCAACACAAGTACCACCTTCAACAGTTCATAGGTGGCAAACCAATCCTTATTATGACACATATGAAAGGTACAGCAGAATCAAGAATCCATTCATCATTGGTCTTAGCACATCCAAAGAAAAGCAACAAGGATTTCTCCATTAGGACTATCATCAAGAGCAAGAGAGGCTTTACCTTCATCATCCGGTTTACCTTTTGGCTTATAATGGTCAGTTCTCTTTTCTTTATTCTGCAGCTTCCAGCATTCAGAGATGTCGTGCCCACTTTTCTTGCAATATTTGCACGACTTATACTTGCCTCTAGATTTCGACCGGCTCTTGTAGCCGTTCGAACTTTTGTCTCGAGGTCCATTATTTGAGTTCTTTTCCTTTGCCTCGCCACGAACAAACAAGCCTTCTCCTTTCGAGCTTGAATTTTCAGAAGGTACCATCTGTTTCATCTTTTCCTTAGCATGCAAAGCTTCATAAACTTCATTAAGAGTGAGAGTATCTCTACTATATAATATGGTATCTCTGAAATTTGAAAATGAACTAGGCAGTGAACACAAAAGAATAAGACCCAAATCCTCATCCTCATATTTTACCTCCATCGACTCTAGGTCGGCAACAATCTCCTTAAATGTCGAAAGATGATCAAGCACGGATTCTCTTTCTTGCAATTTATGAGAGTACAACTTCTGCTTGAGATGCATCTTGCTGGTGAGATCCTTTGTCATGCAAATTTGTTCCAGCTTTGACCATAATCTGCAAAGATTGTCTTCTCCTTCAAAACATCCTGCAAAATATTATTGGATAGATGAAGGTGAATCTGAGATAAAGCCTTACGGTCTTTACGCTTGTCATCTGCGGTCCATGCAATAGGTTCTTTCGCAAAACCTTCTAATGCATCATCCAAATCCATCTGTGCCAACACAACTCTCATCTTGACTTGCCACAGCGAAAATCTTGTGTCCCGATCCAGGAGTGGAAGATCATACTTCAAAGTCGCCATGAGGAATAAAATCTGAAAATTGCTGGTACTAATCTGTGTAAACCTAGCAAAAAACACGACCTGTGTGTACACCTTCTGTGTACGCGGAACAAAGAACTTCAAACCTCCTGGTATGCTTCTCGGGTGGACAAAGCAAAAAATCACCGGAATTTGTGAAGTGAATCAACATAGCCTGTTCTGGTTTCTTCACGTGAACTGTGCTACCAAAAGAAATAGCTTGGTGATAGAATAAAGAAATAATTTTTCTTGGAACCTGTGCCTTGGATTGCCTTAATGGCTTGCTGGACTTGATTTTGGTTTTGGTCTTGAAGCTGTGTACGCAGTACGCACACGTGCCGATGAATTTCCACGCCGCCACGCAATGTCGCTGGTACCACTTGTCGCTCGCGCGCTGGACTCGGCTGGGCGACGCACGGACCAAAGGCGACGAAGGACGCAGCGCTGTGCAAGAGGCCGGCGCCGATTGGACGCGGGCGCTACTGCTGTTGGAGAAACCGAGCGAGGCGGAACGCTTCGGGAGCGGACGCTTGGACCGAGCCAGAAGCGAAGCGAGACGGCGGCGCTGCGCGAGGATCGACGAGCCGCCGGGAGCGACGCGCACAGGACGAAGCGCACGGGAGAGACGGCGGCACCCGAACCGATCTGCTATTTTTTCTTGTCTCTTCTTGAAACCCTAATCTCCTGTGCTCTGATACCACTTGTTAGAAATAATGCACAGATCAACAGGGACAAGAGACACGAATTTTACGTGGAAAACCCTTGCGGAAAAAACCACGGGCGCCAACCGGCGATGATCACTATATGTGGAGCGATTACAAAACGCCGGGGATTACAATAAGGTATGAGGTGTCAGACGTCAACTCTCCCCATGCGGCTTACAAGAGGTATATAAAGGGGTAAAAGGACTTAGAGTCCAAGTAGGAAACTAATCTGCTAATATGGTAACTAATCCGGACACTTCCATATTAGAAATTCGGATCACAATATATCCCTTATTTCAACATATGTCAATCTAACGCTTCCGCATCTAAGTTTTGGTAGGTGTTCACGTTATGAGCTAGGGTTCATGTTATTAGATCATGATTAGTCTAAGTTTTATGCCTACACTCCTTGCACTCGATGTAGTGAACTTGGTCAACTTAATGTAATATGTGTTGGTTTAAACTTTGAATTCTGTTAGGTTAAGCTTTTTTATTGTTGTCTTGCTTATTTTGCTGAGTGTGGTGTCCTGATGAGTTTTTCTTATCTTAGTGGGGGTATCATTTTGTGTCTTCTTTTCTTCTTCCTTTTTTGCATTATATGGTTATTCTCTCATCTGTAACGTTCCTAGCTTAAGTTTGTCATTTGTGTTGGTCTTTTTTTTTTATATTAAAAAAAGCAGAATCTAAGAAAAATGCTGCTGCTGCTGCTGATATGGATGGCTTCGATGCTGATGAAGATGACGATGACGAAGTTGAATCTGATAAAGAAATGGGTCTTGATGATGATGAAGATGGCGATGAAGTAAACAGTCTTCATCTTCAGAAACTAGCTGCAGAGGTCTGTTGCAATCTTTGACTGCTGCTTCACGTATCTCTGGGCTCTAAACATTATTCTTTCATTTCTTATCATAGTAAGAATCTTTTGATACCTAAGGTACCTGTTTGTTTGTGTGGATATATCCATTTCCTGTTCAGATTCATGGGTAGTGTGAAAAATGACAGTCTTTTGTTGAGGATATATTGTCTGATCACTTCTGAAGTTCTGATATCTTTTGTGGATGCAGGCTAGAGGCTTCCAGCCAGCTGATGAGGATGATGACTCGGATGACGATTTCAGCGATGACGAGGAGCTGCAATCACCGATTGATGAGGTGGATCCGTTCATTTTCTTTGTTGAAACCGTCCAAGGTAGTGTGGATGTTTTGCTATCAAATGCTTCTTTTCTCCCAAAAACATGTGCTGAAGTTCTCACAAGTGAGTAACCGTTTGCGACAGGTTTGCAAGCATCTGATCCAGCCAGGTTCCAGAACCTCATGCAAACTCTTGACTTCCGCTACCAGGCGCTTGCTAATGGCATAGCTCAACATGCTGAGGAAAGAAGAGTTGAGATCGAGAAGGAGAAGTTGGAGAAGGCAAACGCACAGTGCTGAGCCATAATGCATAGGTGGTTTGTCTTGGATATCGTTGCCATTTCGCCAATGTGTACAAGTGGCGGGTCAGTATCCTGTGATTCGGCGATCGCAGGTAATGAGTTTTGGAGCCTTAGTCCTGTACCCTTCAAGGCAGGCCAATTTTATCCTTGCGAGAGGTGAAGCCGATGATGATAGAGCCTTCTTGGGTAATCCGTCACCGGTAGTCATTTTCCCGCTGGGCCGTTATCGGTGACTCGGCCGTGCGAGCGTGACGCTGGAAAGTTTCTCTTCCTGAGGACACTCGCTTGTCATGCTGTTTGGGCCACTAAATTTTGTTGGTTGGGGGGTGGGGCTTGTAAGAGCATTTGTTGGGGAGCCCCCTGTGGTGGTGGGGTGCATCTCCGGGTCACGAGTTTGTAGGACGGTTCGGTGTTAGACTAGTGTGTATATGGTTTGGTGCTTGTCTAGGCATTACCGTGCGGTTCCAATGGGGGCCTGCGATATATGGTTTCTTTTTGCAAGAGGTGATGTATCTTTGAGTTTAGGCAATTTATTTTGAAAGGGCAAACGATTTGTTACCGCTCTGCTGCATAATCACCTTGATTTCCTGTATTTTATTATGTTTCGTTAGGGTTGTAGTCTCATGGGGGTGGAGCACAGTACGGCTTGGTTTTGCTTGCATTAGCAGGATGTGAATGCGGAGCTCAATCTATCTACCACGTTCAAGTGCAATCACGCGTTCAGGCTGAGGTAGGCTTGGACCCAGGAAGCGAGCACAGCGGAGCAACACGTAGACGTACTGTACTACTTACTAGCAGGCACTTGCGAGCGACGTGGGAAGGAGGTCCTGCTCCTACCTTTGCAGCTTTCTTTCCTTTGCTTTCCTTTCCTGCGGAAAACTAGCATCACGAGCTGTATATGCATACATATGTTATGTACGTACACTCACGGCCCCAATTATTGGAGTCGAGTCCCATTGCTCGAGGTCTAAGAAGGCAAACGTGGAGCTTGCCAATACAACGCAGCTTTGGCCACCTGCGTAGCGCAGCGTGAGTAGCGTAGCATAATGCAGAGTCTACTCCACTCCATGCCAGCGTTGGGGCTTGGAGGAGACCTAACATCACCCAACAATGGGCGATGGAGAAGATGACTGATAGATTGAGGCGACGGACCTCCACACCGGCACAGGCCTACACCACATGCAGGCGCGCAGTGCAGCGCTACCGTTACTATATTATATAGATACAGGGGATTACACTGTAGCTCCTTCAACTTGCTTGTGGTCGTCGCATCTAGACGATCGCTGCTGCTGTTATACAGCTTGGCGGGGCCTGAGAATCAAGAGTTCAAGTTTAGAGAGAATAACATCGTAAGTTTACGGAGCTACTCCCTAAACTTGCATGCGGTCGTCGCATCTAGAGGATCGCTGCTTCTGTTAGCCAGCTTGGCGGGGCACGAGATCAAGAGTTCAGGTTTAGAGAGCTAGTTGGAATAACGGCACAAGTTTACATATAGACGATCGCTGTTTTTGGTAGACAGCTTAGCGGGGCCTGTGAATCAAGAGTTCAAGTTTAGCGAGCTAGGTCGAATAACAAACAGCACAGGTTTACGAAGTTACGGTGCAATTTCTTGTGGTTATATAACCACACGGTTGTTTCTTGGTGCGGAGGATGGAGGCCGGTGAGGCCTACACAGAGGCTACCCACGCATATACTGCGCTGCCACTGCATGCATGCCCTACCGGCTATCGATCGATGTGCCGTTGCGCAGAGGGGTATTGATGCCAGTGCGGAGGATGGAGACATCCAAAGACAGTGACGGAGATAAGAAGTTTCTTAGGTCTGGCGGGATATTACCGCAGATTTATAGAAAATTTCTTAAAGATTGCTCGCCCACTCACTTAGCTTCTTAGAAAAGATATTCCTTTCAAGTGGACGGACGATTGTGAGAAAAACTTTCAGGAGTTGAAAGACAAATTGACCACTACCCCAGTACTCATACTTCCAAATCCTGCAAAGGATTTTCAGATTTATTGTGATGCTTCAAAACAAGGATTAGGTTGTGTATTGATGCAAGATGGGAAAGTTGTGGCATATGCTTCAAGACAGTTGAGAACTCATGAAGAAAATTATCCCACACATGATTTGGAGTTAGCAGCAGTGGTTCACTCTTTGAAATTTTTGAGGCATTATTTGCTAGGAAATCATTGTGAGGTATTTTCGGACCACAAGAGTCTGAAATACATATTCACTCAGCCAGACTTAAATCTCAGACAGAGAAGATGGCTAGAATTGATTAAAAATTACGATCTTGATATTCAGTACCACCCAGGAAAAGCAAATATCGTGGCAGATGCACTTAGTAGAAAGACGTATCATAGCTTGAATGCTTTACAGGAATGTCAGTCACAGTTAATACTGGAAATGCAGCAGCTAAACTTGGAAATAGTCGAACATGGATCAATATCAACTTTGGAGATACAGTCAAACTTAAATGATCAAGTTAAACAAGCACAACAGGAAGATCAGGAAATTTAGCAACTCTTGACGGATAATCAGGACAGAGAAATAGCAGAATTCAAGAAGGACGATCAAGGAGTAATACGGTTTAAAGGCCGCCTGTGTGTACCAAACAAAGAGGAACTGAGATTTACGAAGTTACGGTGCAATTTCTTGTGGTTATATAACCACACGGTTGTTTCTTGGTGCGGAGGATGGAGGCCGGTGAGGCCTACACAGAGGCTACCCACGCATATACTGTGCTGCCACTGCATGCCCTACCGGCTATCGATCGATGTGCCGTTGCGCAGAGGGGCATGTCCCCAGGAGCCAGGAGGGGTCTCCGCGCACTGCTCATGCTCGTGCATGCACATCTGGTCGCCCTGATTGGTCCCGGAGGTTACTATATTTGTCCAAGCGTAGAGGCCTACATTTGTTTATCCACACGTGGTGCTACTGCCACCTAACGATGGCTGGGTAGATGAGTGCGATGCACATTGCTCGACTGTTCATTCACCTTCACATCTATTTTCCTCTCGTGATATTCCATGGCAGCTTATCGAAAGACGGCCATTTCTAAATTCTGGTCTAGTAATACTCCTCAGAGGGTGTTACAAAATTTCATTTTAAAAAAGGATCTGTTATTTGTACACATAGCAGCTTTTAAGAGACGAGACTGGCCGATCAGTGCATTTCATGTTATTTCTGTTTTCATTGTTACATCTTTTGTGAACTGTGGCGCAGCATGCTAGGACCGCTAAACCAGCGTTTGATCTCGAGCCCGCTAAACCAGCGTTCTGGCCCCAGCTTGTTGGGCTGCCATACATTTAAACCCAACCACAAAGCAACAACCAAGAGATCTTGGGCCATCTCCCCCCTCCCACCTGATAGGTGGGTATACCCTCACCCTTATAAATTGTGTCTTGCCTCCCCTACAACCGACGTGGAACTATCCCAATAAGAATGATTTTTTTTAAATAATCTATTTTAATCCGAATTACAGTAATATACCTCTGTTTTTTTACATTAATAATCCTCTGTCGCTCTACCGTTGAGTGACTTGGGCTAGTCGCCCAACGATTGCGCGCCAACTGTCCAAGTCGCACAACGGTTGAGCGACTAGTCCCTTCAACTACTAGTCGCTCAACCGTTGAGCGACTTAGCCCCCTAGTCGCTCAACCGTTGGTCGATAGCCCCTAGTTGCTCAACCATTAGGCGACTAGGGGCCTATAACCCCGCGCACGCCGGCCTGAGCGAAACCGTTCTCCATTTCGCAGAGCAGAGAAGCCGTGAGGAGAAGAGAGGAAGGGAAAGAGGAGAAGAGAGGAAATGAGAAGAGGGGGAGAGAAATAGAGGAGAGGGAGGGGAAGAGAGGAGTAGAGGTCCGCGTATCGACGATGGTGAGTCCCCTGTACTTCTTTGTATATTTACATTTAAAACCATGGTTGGTCAGCAACTAAAATAGCCATGATAGAGAAAATGGAATAGTAAAAAAAGAAGGAAAGAAATGGAAATAATACCACACTTCAACACCCAAAAACATAGAGAAGCAAATACTGTAGGAATAACACCATAACTCAGCAACAAACCTCCCAGTCAGAAAGGCTGAAACTAATAACTCGAGATACAATAAGACCGATATAACCCCATTTAACTAATAACAGTGGCCTGCCAACCAATGGACATCTCAACTGCTACTCAAAAACCTGAGCCAGAACTTGAAACATCTAAACATTTGTGACGTTGCATCAAATACCACATAATTGCATTATTAAGTCTATGTTGACATTGACATGTTCCAGTTGAAAGTCTGAGGACTTGTTTGGTTGGTGACCTGGATTACATGCTTGAAAAAAGGGGTGCCTGGAGGTAGCCTAAAAAGTAGATAATTTTTGTCTGGTCAGGCAAACCTGAAGATGAGTTGTTTAGTTTGAAAGCCTATATTTGAAATTGGTGAATAAAAAATAGAATATTTGAACGAAGCTACGAATGTTGGATGAAGTAGCTGGCTCCGAGGCATGCTCACAGGAGTTGCTTTTGACTGGCTGGCCCTCGCAGCTTGCCTGGCCTGGCAGCCAACGCAGGGAGCGCACCAAGTGCTAGCCGGCAGCTTCCAGGGAGAGGGCCCGGCCAGGCATCTTAGCATCAGGTCCGGAACCAAACAGGCCATGAAATTTGTGAGGGTGGCCATCTAAATATCACTGGAAATGTTTATTCAGTATAGATTGCGGGAAAGTATGATGTTCATTTATCTATAATTTTTCACCATCTAAACATTGTATCAATACAAAGTGATTTCCGAAAAGAAATATTACCTTGGATTAGTTGCAGCATCAGTTTTTTTATTTACCATGATATTCTTATTTTCTACAATATGTTATATTTATACATAGTGGTATTTTTTTCCGCTCCTGCAAAAGCTCAAACAGTGATAGCCTTTTCATGTCTAGAAGACTAGAACAACAATAATGATGATGACATAATCTACTGTGTATTGTTCAAAGATATAATTCGTTGAAAGATGTAGGCTAGCAACTAAAAACACTATACGTGTAGTTGTCTCGGGTATGTCGTATATTGTTAATAGTTGTAAATAGTGCAGTCATAGAACTAGTGCCAATTTAGTTGTTAATAGTTGTACTTTTGAAACTATGATAGGTTAGCAACTAAAATCATTATACGTGTAATTGTGTCGGATACGTCGCATATTGTTAAAAGTTGTAAATAGTGTAGTCGTAGAACTAGCGCCAATTTAGTTATTAATAGTTGTACTTTTGAAACCATGGTAGGTTAGCAACTAAAATCATTATACATGTAATTGCGTCGTGTACGTTGCATATTGTTAAAAGATGTAAATAGTGTAGTCGTAGAACTAATGCCAATTTAGTTGTTAATAGCTGTAAATGCCAATTTAGTTGTTAATAGCTGTACTTTTGAAACCATGGTAGGTTAGCAACTAAAATTATTATACGTGTAGTTGTGTGTACGTCGTATATTGTTATTAGTTGTAAATAGTGTAGTCGTAGAACTAACGCCAATTTAGTTGTTCATAGTTGTAATGCCGCTATGGCTGTACCCTAACCCTAACCCTTAGCCCTAAGCCCTAATCCCTGAAACCCCAAACCCTAAAACCATAATACCGAAATGCAGCTATGGCTATTTATGTTGAGGAATATGCGGTTTATGCAAGAATGCAACTAAATTTTTAGAATTTTCGGAGCTACGCTATAAGTAATTAAACCGTAATTATGTCGTAATTGCTAACTTGAAATTGATTTGTAGGTATGGCTCGCAACCCTGGTGGTTTGGACTGGCCTTTTGGCCTGCTGGACTGGCGTGTCGACTCGCAGCACCACGCCAGCCGTTGTGTCCCGCATCCTGAGGGTGGGGACGAGGCGACTGAGTTGGGGGTGGTCTGTACGCGGACACCCCGACGGGCTTGGAGACTACCCACGTTGGAGAGACATGTTTGTCTACATGCTGTGGCACTTCTTTTTATCATATTTCTGCTATGTACTTACTTCTTCGTGCTTTGCAGGCTGAGCGATGCCGGCCTTCCACCTCTCGCGCGGACGGTGGAGGCCACCGACAAGGACGATGGGGAGGTCCAGTGTTGGAAATATGCCCTAGAGGCAATCATAGAGATGATTATATTTCATTATGTTCACAACATTTGATAATATGTTATCTTGTTCCTTGAATTAATCATCAGTTATATAGATCAATGAGTATGTGACTTGTTGGTGAAACTCTTTATCTTATATGATGTCGTTCTAAAAGCGTCCGTGGTCGAATATCACTGGTCGGAACACCAGTGACTTTACGACCAGTACATGTATTGATTGATGACCATGTTTCACCGGTCATAGATGTAGAGATATCGAATCAATAATGTGGACACATGTTAGAGAACAAAGTGTTGGATAAGACCCACCTTGAGACACTATTGAGATTGTTATGATTCTATGTGTCGTTAGTTGGTCTCAAGCAATGCTGATGTATAATCCTTAGACCTGAGATCAGCATGGTTTTCTACATGTGTAATAGCACTCTTAGGGGTTGCCAAACGCTACTCCGTGAATGGTAGTTATAAAGGTAGCTTTGGGTATGCTATGAAACATGCGGAGGAATGTGACTGGTCGGATATGTGATTTGCCCCTCCTAACATAACGGGAGAGATATCTCTGGGCCCCTCGTTGTGGTCGAATAAAGAAAGTGCATGGCCATGCCACTAGTGGTCGAAGTGTCGACCACATGAAGTTATTCGACACTTGATCGAAAGTATTGAGCAGTCCATGGTTGACACCACATCTCACCGAGTTCAACCGGATGTCGTGAGGCAAAGGAGAATACACAAGCGGTCGTTCGGTTCCGTAGTCGTGACCGGTCGAAGTCGTATGGAGATGCGAACTAGTCGTGAGACTACTCGAACATGATCACCAATCGGTCGTGGGAGTTACAAACTGGTCGTAGTTAGATACTAATCGGTCGTAAGGAGTTCTGAACTAGTTGTAACTAATTATGGACTGGTCATGACTAAGTACGAGCTGGTCGTAAGTGATAAGGACCTGGTCGTAGATCATATTGCATTAAGGTTCGTCTGAGATATTCTGTGTGTATTCGGGAATCGTTATGTGCTGCTAGGTACCGCTGACGACTCGTGATCGAGAAAGAGTTTCCGAGTCACAACCGATTACACACGAACCTATAGGGTCACACACTTAAAGGGCTAGGATTTGATTTGGATGGTGATCCGAATTCTTATAGGCCACGAGTTCTGAATGGGCCTTCTGTTTGGACCATTATGGATGCCTATATATAGAGAGGTAGTGGCATGGGGTGAGGTGATCGGAAAATCTCTCTGGAAGAAATCCCGAAACCCTAATAGCCATGCTCTCCTCAACCACGCCGCCGGCGCTAGCACTCCTGTGCGTGGTGTCCCTGCCCCGTACGTATGGATACCTTGGAGGTGCTGTTGCGAAGCATCAGCACTAGGACGATCCGCGACTCACGACGTTCATCGGAGTAGGAGGAGAAGGCGTGCGGCAAGTACGACTACGACTTCTTCAACTCGTTACATCGACTCTACTTCCGCTACGAGTTGGCGCGTCTAGTGGTAATCTCGTGATCTATCACTTGCGGTGGTTCCTTGGTTGTGCGGTAAAAATTTTGTTTGTGCTATCGTAGCCTTCCCGCGATCCTTCAGTGGTATCAGAGCCATCCTGTTTAGTTTTAGATTCGGATTAGATACATATTGTGATATGCGGGGGTCTTAGATGTGATCTCTTTCTATTTCTGTTGGTCGTTCTATGTGATATATCGTTCTTGGCGATGGTCGATATGATCGTCCATGCGCGGTGGTCGTAAGGTGATTGATGATCGTTATTCTGTGATCGTGTGTTGATGGTCGTATCACGACTTGCATCTACCGGTCGGGTTTCCGCCATTGGGGCAGACAGTGATCGTAAATCCATGGAGCACGCGAAGATCAATCTGGTTGATCGAATCAGAGTTGCGATCGAAAAGGGTCAATGTGATTAATCCAATGCGATTTACATGGACGGAGCAGCGGAACCGCCGAGCAAGACCTTGGAATATAGATAGGGTTTCCGCCCTTTTGGTGCGGGTTGCCACTCCTATGGATTAGGACCTTAACTTGGTTTTTGGTATCGCTAATTCTCGTCATACGTTAGATAGAATGCGATTCTATGCCTAACTTGTTTTTGTAGGTTTTTGTGAATAGTATGAACCATAATGTATGAGATGCATGTATGTGTGTAATGCTCATGACCTGCGTGTCATGCTTATTGCATCCCAAGGCTGTATATATTTGTATAACGGCCTGCGTGTCAACTTGTGATGCCTTTTCACTCTTTGTATTTTATCACTAGTGCTATTATCAGTAATGGTTTAGTGGGAGTACTTGGAGGTTTTGGCTACCTGGAGACATGGCGCACAGGAAGCACGACAATGGAGTCCACCTTGTGGAAGGGTCATACTATATCACAATACAGTATGATTGTCTGTGAATGCCTTTCTTTTGTTCTTTTATTTCTATGCATGTTATTTAATTGCTTTGAATGCTCTTGACATGGTAGAAGTAAAATTCCCTCACTTAAATATTGAGTTAAAATTGATGCCCTCCCAATTTGCTGCACCATCCAAAGTCTTGTATTTTAATGGTAGGTCTTGCCAAAGCAGAGTGCCATTAACTCTCTTTGACTAGATGGGTTTGTGTCAAACACTTACACGCTTAGCATTGGTCTAACTTGACAAGGTCATCATAACGGTTATGGACTTTGGGGCATAGGGTTGGGTGCTGGAGCATAGAGATGCTGCCCAACAACAAGAGTCATATAGAGATATGATTAGCAAAGGGTTGCTTACCATATTCACTAATCTTCTAGCAGTGATGCCAAAGCTCACTAGGAGATTAATTAATTATGGATCTTGAATCACTATAATGTCATAAGAGGGATATGGTATTTAGTGGGAGTATCTTTATTAAATTGTTTAATACAAGTTACTTTTTGAACATATGTCTTAGTTTTGCATATTTTATGTTGTAGATTATGGCACCAACTGCTGTACCTACATCCAGTTTTGCTTTACGTTCGGTACTTGATAAGGAAAAACTGAATGGAACAAATTTTGCGGATTGGTCCCGCAACCTAAGAATTGTTCTTAGGCAAGATAAAAAGGAGCATATTCTAGAGGAACCAATTCTAGATGTGCCTGCTGAAAATGCTGCTGCTGCTCTTAAAAGCGCCTATAAAAAGGTATGTGATGAGTCCCTTGATGTTAGCTGTCTCATGCTTGCTGCTATGAACTCAGATCTTCAGAAGCAGTTTGAGAACATTGAGGCCTACGATATGATCGTGGCGCTCAAAGACATGTTTGAGACACAGGCAAGAACTGAGAGATATGAGATCCCAAAGAAATTGTTTGGGTGCAAGCTAACTGAGGGTAGTCCGGTGAGCCCACATGTAATCAAGATGGTTGGTTACACACAGAGCTTGGAAAAACTTGGTTTTCCACTTAGTCAAGAGTTGGCTACAGATTTGATTCTTGCTTCGCTTCCTGCAAGCTATGGGCCGTTCATTCTGAACTTCCATATGAATAGTTTAGACAAGAATCTCACCAATCGCATATGATGCTCAAGATCATGAAGACAAGATTAAGAAAAGCAACAGTCATGTGATGATGGTGCAAAAGAGTACGAGCTTCAAGAAGAAGGCTAAGACTAAGGTCAACGGAAAGGGCAAGGCTAAAGTTTCGGATAGGATCCAAACCAACAAGCCTAAGCCCAAGACTAAGTCTGGCCCGACTCAAGAGAATGAATGCTTTTACTACAAAGAGCTAGGCCATTGGAAGAGGAACTGCAAGAAATACCTGGCTGATCTGAAAAAGAATGGTGGGACTAAACCTTCCACTTCAGGTATTAATGTTATAGATGTTTTTCTTGCTGATTCTTCTGTTAACTCATGGGTATTTGATACCGGATCGGTTGCTCATATTTGCAATTCGATGCAGAGTCTAACAAGGATTAGGAGAGTTACAAAAGGCAAGATGGATCTTCGCGTTGGGAATAAAGCAAGGGTTGCTGCATTAGCCGTCGGGACCTTGCCATTACTTTTGCCTTCAGGATTTATTATGGAATTAAATAATTGTTATTACGTTCTAGCCATGAGTAGAAACATTATCTCTGCCTCATGTTTGATGGCAGAAGGTTATAAATTCATTATTGAGAACAATGGTTGTTCTATATTTTTGAATAAAGTGTTTTATGGCTATGCACCTGTTTTGAATGGGTTGTTTATTTTGAATCTTGATGTTGCACCCATCTATAATATTAATACGAAAAGGCTTAGGCCTAATAATATGAATTCCACTTTTATTTGGCATTGTCGTTTGGGTCACATAAGTGAGAAACGTATGAAGAAGCTCCATGATGATGGAATTCTAAACTCATTTGATTTAGAATCATTTGAAACGTGCGAATCTTGCCTACTCGGAAAGATGACCAAGACTCCTTTCACTGGTCGAGCTGAGAGGGCGTCCGACCTGTTGGTACTCATACATACTGATGTATGTGGACCAATGAGCACGACAGCTAGAGGTGGTTTTCAGTACTTCATTACCTTCACCGATGACTATAGTAGATATGGATATGTCTATTTAATGAGGCACAAGTCGGAATCCTTTGAAAAGTTCAAGGAGTTCCAGAGTGAGGTACAGAATCAACTTGGCAAGACAATCAAATCTTTATGATCTGATCGTGGAGGTGAATTTTTGAGCCATAATTTTGGTGATCATTTGAAGCAATGTGGAATTGTTCCACAGCTTACACCACCGGGCACTCCACAATACAATGGGGTGTCCGAGCGGCGTAATCGGACCTTGTTGGACATGGTTCGGTCGATGTCGATGATGAGCCAATCTGATCTGCCATTGTATTTTTGGGGTTACGCTCTTGAAACTACCGCTTTCACTTTAAATAAGTTACGATCAAAATCAGTAGATAAGACACCATATGAGATGTGAACTGGGAAGAGTCCTAGTTTGTCTTTTCTAAGGATTTGAGGATGTGATGTCTATGTTAAACGTTTGACGTCTGATAAACTCACACCCAAGTCTGATAAATGCTTCTTTATAGGATATCCTAGGGAAACCAAAGGATAATACTTCTACAACAGGGAAGAGGGCAAAGTTTTTGTTGCCCGAAATGTTGTCTTTTTGGAGAAAGAGTTTCTTTCAAAAGAAGTCAGTGGGAGAAAGGTGCAACTCGAAGGAAGAAATTCGGGAAACATCAGAAAGTGTTTCAACTCCTACTGAACCTTTACAGGATGAACAAATTGTTGTTGAACCTGTAAATGAGGCATCAGCCCCACGTAGATATAAAAGGCCACGTCAATTGGCTATAAGGTATGGGCATGACGTATTATTGTTGAATAATGATGAGCCTAAGTCTTTTGAGGAAGCGGTGATGGACCCAGACTCTGAGAAATGGCTTGAAGCCATGAAATCCGAGATAGACTCCATGAGTGACAATCAGGTTTGGAATCTGGTCGATCCTCTTGATGGTGTTAAAACCATTGAGTGCAAATGGATCTATAAGAAAAAGATTGATATGGATGGAAATGTTCACATTCATAAAGCTCGACTAGTCGCAAATGGGTTTCGACAAGTTCAAGGGGTTGACTACGACGAGACTTTCTCACTGGTAGCGATGCTTAAATCTATACGGATCATTCTAACTATTGCTGCATATTTCGACTATGAGATATGTCAAATGGATGTCAAAACGACTTTCCTTAATGGAAACCTAAGTAAGGATGTGTACATGACACAGCCTGAAGGTTTTGCCGATCCAAAGAATGCTATGAAAGTATGCAAACTTCAAAAGTTCATTTATGGGTTGAAGCAAGCATCTCGGAGTTGGAATATACGTTTTGATGAGGAGATCAAAGGGTTTGGTTTCGTCAAGAACAAAGAAGAACCTTGTGTTTACATGAAGGTTAGTGGGAGCGCACTCGTTATTCTGATCTTATATGTAGATGACATATTATTGATCGGGAATGACATTCCAATGTCGAATCATTAAGGTATCATTGAAAAATAGTTTTTCTATGAAGGACCTAGGAGAAGCAGCATATATCTTAGGAATAAAGATCTATAGAGATAGATCAAGAAGGCTAATAGGATTAAGCCAAAGTACTTACATTGACAAGGTGTTGATTCGGTTCAGCATGCAAGATGTCAAGAAAGAGTTCTTGCCTATGTCACATGGCATAAGTCTTAGCAAGAGTCAGTGTCCTTCGACAACTGATGAGCGAGACCGTATGAATGGTATTCCGTATGCTTCAGCTTTTGGATCCATCATGTATGCCATGATATGTACTCGACCAGATGTGTCATATGCTCTAAGTGTTACGAGTAGATACCAAGCTGATCCCGGTGAAGGTCACTGGACAGCTGTGAAAAACATTCTTAAGTACTTTAGAAGGACTAAGGATGCGTTCCTAGTTTATGGCGGTGATGAAGAGCTCGTTGTAAATGGTTACACCGATGCAAGCTTCCAAACCGACAAAGATGATTATCGTTCACAATCTGGTTTTGTATTCATTTTGAATGGAGGAGCAGTGAGCTGGAAAAGTTCCAAGCAAGGGACGGTTGTTGATTCAACGACAGAGGCCGAGTACATTGCGGCTTCTGAAGCTGCTAAAGAAGGTGTTTGGATAAGGAATTTCATTACTGCATTGGGTATGGTTCCGAGTGCCTCGGGCCTAATGGATCTCTATTGTGACAATAATGGAGCCATTGTGCAGGCTAAGGAGCCTAGATCCCATCAGAAGTCCAAGCATATACTCAGGCGTTATCACCTTATTCGCGAATTGGTGGATAGAGGAGATGTTAAAATATGCAAAATTCATACGGATTTAAATGTTGCTGATCCGTTGACAAAGCCTCTCACACAGTCAAAGCATGAGGCGCACACAAGATCTATCGGTATTAGATACTTAAATGATTGACTCTAGTGCAAGTGGGAGACTGTTGAAAATATACCCTAGAGGCAATCATAGAGATGATTATATTTCATTATGTTCACAACATTTGATAATATGTTATCTTGTTCCTTGAATTAATCATCAGTTATATAGATCAATGAGTATGTGACTTGTTGGTGAAACTCTTTATCTTATATGATGTCGTTCTAAAAGCGTCCCTGCTCGAATGTCACTAGTCGGAACACCAGTGACTTTACGACCAGTACATGTATTGATTGATGAACATATTTCACCGGTCATGGATATAGAGATATCGAATCAATAATGTGGACACATGTTAGAGAACATAGTGTTGGATAAGACCCACCTTGAGACATTATTGAGATTGTTATGATTCTATGTGTCGTTAGTTGGTCTCAAGCAATGATGATGTATAATCCTTAGACCTGAGATCAGCATGGTTTCCTACATGTGTAATAGCACTCTTAGGGGTTGCCAAACGCTACTCCGTGAATCGGGTAGTTATAAAGGTAGCTTTGGATATGCTATGAAACATGCGAGGAATGTGACTAGTCGGATATGGATTTGCCCTCCTAACATAACGGAGAGATATCTCCGGGCCCCTTGTTGTGGTCAAATAAAGAAAGTGCATGGCCATGCCACTAGTAGTCGAAGTGTCGACCACATGAAGTTATTCGACACTTGATCGAGAAAGTATTGAACAGTCCATGGTTGACACCACATCTCACCTGGAGTTCAACCAGATGTCGTGAGGCAAAGGGGGAATACACAAGCAGGTCGTTCAGTTCCCGTAGTCGTAGACTGGTCGAAGTCGTATGGAGATGCGAACTAGTTGTAGACTACTCGAACATGATCACCAACTGGTCGTAAGGAGTTACGAACTGGTCGTAGTTAGATACTAACTGGTCGTAAGGAGTTACGAACTAGTTGTAACTAATTATGGACTGGTCGTGACTAAGTACGAGCTGGTCGTAAGTGATAAGGACCTGGTCGTAGATCATATTGCATTAAGGTTCGTCCGAGATATTCTGTGTGTGTTCGGGAATCGCTATGTGCTGCTAGGTACCGCTGACGACTCGTGATCGAGAAAGAGTTTCCGAGTCACAACCGATTACACACGAACCTATAGGGTCACACACTTAAAGGGCTAGGATTTGATTTGGATGGTGATCCGAATTCTTATAGGCCACGAGTTCCTAATGGGCCTTCTGTTCGGACCATTATGGATGCCTATATATAGAGAGGTGGTGGCATGGGGTGAGGTGATCGAAAAATCTCTCTGGAAGAAATCCCGAAACCCTAATAGCCACGCTCTCCTCATCCATGCCACCGGCGCTAGCACTCCTACACGTGGTGTCCCTGCCCCGTACGTGTGGATACCTTGGAGGTGCTGTTGCGAAGCATCGGCACTAGGACGATCCGCGACTCAGGACGTTCATCAGAGTAGGAGGAGAAGGCACGCGGCAAGTACGACTACGACTGCTTCAACTCGCTACATCGACTCTACTTCCGCTACGAGTCGGCGCGTCTAGTGGTAATCTCGTGATCTATCACTTGCGGTGGTTCCTTGGTTGTGCGGTAAAAATTTTGTTTGTGCTATTGTAGCCTTCCCGCAATCCTTCATCCAGGCCGGCCCGGAGCGGTCACGATAGTTTCCGTTCAACTGGTCGCTGCTGACAGATCTGGTGGACAGTGGCGGCCTGAGATGCACACCTTCCACCTCCCATTTGGGGAGATGGCCCCCACTCTACAAGACGTCGCGGTGCTGTTCGGCCTGCCTACCATGGGAGCCTCTTTCTACCCGCCTGACGCGCCTGCCGACTAGCGCGGCGACCTTCTTGGCAGGTTTGAGGGGTTCTTTCGGCCGAGGCCGCAGCAGCGTACTACATCTTCCCGGCGCGACAGAGGCATGGCCCTCTTGTGCGGTGGCTTTCACATTTCTGGGTACGTACACTATCCATTTGTCTTGTTTAGCGATGCACTATCCTTGCCATATGACGGGCTTACTAATTTTTCGTTTGTGCACAGGTCGAGCGAATGGAGCTGAGGGCCAGCCAGTTGCAGGTGTTGTGGCACCTCGAGCCATACTTACTGTGGCTGTTTGTCTGGGTACTGTTTACCAGTGCCACGGTGACTCTGTCAATGCCCACCTCGTGGGGTACGTGAGGGCCATCGCCGACGGGGAGGAGGTGCAGATCAGCTGGGGATCGGCCATACTTGCTATGACGTATCGCAGCATGTGCGAGGCGTGCTGCAGGACGAGGCTAACCTCTATCCTCACAAGCTGCCCCTCCTGCTGCAGCTGTGGTTGTTCGAGCGCTTCCCCCTCGGACGGTCGATGCTGCTCGACAACAGTTCGTACCACGCAGACATGTACGGGCGCGGTGGACCGGTCGACCACAGGGTCCCTTTGGTGCCGTAGACAGGTACATACTCTCTTGGATCTTTACTATACTTGTATTACGGGTCATCCTTTGTAACCACTGTTCTCGATCGCAGACACATTTTGCACACGTGTGTACGAGCACTTCGTCGAGCAGCTCGACCGCCTCACCGCTGACAACGTGCGCTGGGAGCCGTACTCCGCTCAGGAGATGGAGGACTGCGCTCCCGTTGAGCTGTCCTCACTGTGATGGCATGACTAGGCATACTGGCTGACATGGAAGAAGCTCATCTTCGACGTGTTCGTCGAGGACTACGTGGTGCATAGGGTGATGTGCCAGTTCGGCCTCTACTAGGTTGTTCCAATCCCTATCGGGCGTCTAGTGCCTGACTCGGTCCACGCGTGAGTTACACACAACACATGTCCCTATATTTTTTTCCAGTTCTGTTACGATGGATTCTAATTGCAGTGGTACATTTCGCAGGTAGAGTAGGAGGGGTGGTAGTAGGACGAGCTGGGCGGGGAAGATGGCGCCGTGGCTGGCGGAGTGGGCAGACGCCCTCGAGGACTACATGCAAGAGGGCGCCCTGTATGACCCCAGCGCGTACGACAAGTACCTATGTTGGTACGCTCCGCAGACACGCACCAGGCTGGTGCATGTCATTGACCCTCCCCCCGCTCACATACCAACACAAACTGACGTGTACCCTATACACTTCGCGTGGAACGTGCACCTTGCGGTACGTACTCCCATGTTTCAAAATGTCTGAGTATGGTTACCACAATTACAAATTTGACGCTTTAATGTACTCCTTGCAGACGAACGTCGTCGTCGGGCTAGGGAGGGATGTCAGGTCGATCTTGGGCAGGATTGCCCATGGTGCGAAGGTGTCACTTGATGAGTTGCTGTAGGCTCTCCGTCGGGTCAACAGTGAGACGAGGCGTATCATGAGCTTGATGTCATGCAGGACGGCCCGGTGGTGGCCACATCTATGTGTACGCCGAGGCTGACAAGTACTGCAACCGGTGAAGGAGGATCTAGAGGGCCATGTGCACGTGCCCCACCAACGCCTGACTAGGCCATAGGGTCAGGGTGGGCACGTGGCTACCCACCGCCACCGCCATCACCGTCATTCCTGGACCCCTACCAGCCAGTGTTAGGGTAGTATCCATTCTTCCCTGACTTGTTCGGGCAGGGTGGGTATGACACTTGGACTCTCACCATGGCCCACACCGAAGGTACATTTTGTCTCTTTAGGTTAGTCTGCGTCGATATATTGCATGAATAAACAATATTGGTCCTACAGGTTTTGCACCCCAGCCGGGAGTTGAACTATCCCCGCACGAGGAGCCCCTAAGGACGTGGAAGACTTCTTCGTGGATGACCCGGGGAGGTCAGGGGAGCACCTCAGCTCGCACCTATCAATGTTCTTTCCGGGACGCAGCTCAGCAGTGCCGTAGTAGCCACGTGGGCACAGCTGGAGTCGACCCTCGAGGCCTTGAGAGCACGGGTCAACAGGGCTCCTAAGCGCCTTACCTTGTCGGGGTGCCAACACCCCATGCCGAGGAAGGCCAAGCGGGTCCGTACAGGCGGGCACTGACCACGGGTGGGACGTGGCGGTGATGGAGGAGGTGCTGCAGGTGGCATAGCGGGCGGCGAGTAGGGGGGTCTTTGTTGTGCTTTGTGTACCTGTATTCCTTGTGTACGTATTTTACTTCATAGTTACTATGACATGGTTTTGTATGAATTCCCTCGTGCATTATAATATAACTTACCTTGCTGCTTACTAATTGTTCCTACCTTTGTCACTCAACCGTTGGACGAGTTGGCAGCACGTAGTGGTCCAACGGTTGAACGACTAGTCGACGTGTCACTCAACCGTTGGGACACTACTTGCTGCCAAGTCGTCCAATGGTTGAGCAACGGAAGGGTTGTATAGAAAGGCAAGCTTGGCCCTCCCACGGTCTCTTTCGTCATTTCTATCGGGAGAGAACGAGAGGAGCTCGGGAGAGGAGACAATAAGAGGGTGAGAAGTGGGGGGGGGGAAGTGAAGAGGGGGAGAAGATCGTGAGAGGGGGAGAAGGAGAGGATAAGAGAGAAATACGGGGGAGGGGGGAGCAAAGGAGCTTGGGAGAGGGAGAGAAGGAGACAAGAGGAGCTCGGGAGGTAAGAAAGAAAGATGAAGGAAGCTCGTTGATAAGGAGAGAAGGTCTTCGTGTGAAGGTAATAGTCTTATCTGTTGTTGTTCTAATCTGAATGTAGGTAACGTGTTGCTACTTATTGGTTTAGCACGTATTTAGTGAATATATGTTGACAAATGGCTAGTTGCAATGTTCGAAATATTTGCAATGAGAAATCAGTCATGTCGGAGCCTATAAGATTAAAAGTGCATTACGGTGTTGGTACGATTCATGAAGGTCCATACGGTGTTGACCTGAGTGGTTTCTCGCAAGTTTGTATGGTACACCCAGACGCGGAGAATGCTCCAATCGGAGATGTCCTGCGCTGGCTCACATGCAGCTTCTCCTTGGACCCCGAGGTGTGCAGTGTCATCCTACATGGGCTTTGGAGTCGGTCTGCCACACACATTCGATGGGAGTTGAGCAGACTGATGCACATGGTTGCATGGGAGGGCTTTGTGGAAGGCTGCCGACGATGTGGATACGAGTGCGCGCTACTCGTGCAAGCATGTCCGAAGGGAGTCGCAGGAGGCCCTACGGACGGCTATCGTTTGGTTGGTGGGAGCAGCTCAGGCGCGCAGCGCATGGTTCACGAAAAGGACGCGGTGGCTGTTATTGCGAAGGCAGAACAGGAATATCGCACACTGCAAGCTGAGCCCACTGGACAGGCGGATGCAGATGTTGCAGAGGAAGATCGCACACCGCACGCTGAGCCCACTGGACAGGCGGATGCAGGGGAGTATGTCGACAGCATAGTGCGTCAGATGGAGATCAGTGACTTGACGGCCTGGGCCGAGGTGGAAGCTTTAGAAGAGGATGGTGATGACTCTTCCGATGAGGACGAAGGTCCCATCCCGCAGGGATGGAATACAGTGGACGTTGGGGGTCTTGCTGTGCACGACGAGGACAAATCACCGTGGGAGTACCTGAAGGGCAACGGGTAGGCTACACTAGCGCAAATTAAAAATTCTACCCGTAAACCAAGATCACTGCAATTATAGATCACAGTCTTACCACTAGACGCGTAGGTGCGGAAGTTGATGCAACACGTCGTGGCAGTGTAGTCGTACTCAGTTGATGCAGTACGTCGGGGCAGAGTAGTCGTACTACTTCCTCGTCCTCGTCGTGGCGTCCCATGTACAGCTCCTTTCTTGCGGTTCGTCCCAACGCCACGCATGCGGCGCCTTCAAAGGTATCCACACGTGCGGAGGAAGCGACGCGCGCGGACTACTAGATCCGCGCGAGCGACTAGGGCGTGGGAGGGTGGCGGCGGGGTTTGAGGATGTCACGAAAAACTCATCCTTCAACCATGGCGCCGCCTCCTTTTATAGACGTCCTTATAATGGGCTTCTACGAATAGAGGCCCATTAGGGCTCAATGCCCGATCTAATTCGGATCCAATCCGACTAGGCTTCAACCCCAAGTGTGTGACCCTATGGTTCACGTATGTTTAGACATGACGCAAGTACACATACTTGGTCAATAGTTGGTAGTGGCCTCTAGCAAGACGTGCCAACTCCTAAACGCACGTAAAGATCATATCGGACGAACCATCACAACGTTATGTACATGCCAATCCCTTTGCCTCACGATATTCTGGTCGAGCTCCAAGCTGACCACTCTTTCTCGATCCCGTGATCCGAATCCCTTACTAGGTTAACTCTTAACCTTAAGTAGCATGGCCATGCATTTCGGATCCGATCACTCGAGGCCCAGAGATATCTCTCGGTAGAGAGGGCAAATCCCATCTCGACCGACCATGCCTCGCAAAGATGCTTCATGACAAACCCGAAAGCTACCTTTATAACTACCCGATTCACGAGTAGCGTTTGATAGCCCCTAAGTAGGTCGATTCACATCTCAAGTACATGCGACAATCTTAGGTCTAAGGACAAGGCGTACACATTGTGTAGAGAGAACCATAAGAATAATTACTATGTCTCATGTTGGGTCGGTCCAACCCCATGTTCTAAACATGTGTCCACATTATTGGTTTGACATCTCCATGTCTATGACCTGTGAAACATGGTCATCAACCGATACATGTGCTAATCCATCATTCACGTGTGTCCTCACATGAACTCCGACTAGGGACAACTTTAGAATAACCATACAAGTAAAGAGTTTCACAAACAAGTCACATACTTGTTAATCAACACAAAGGTAATATTCAAGGAACATTTATTAAATCATGGATACAACGAAATATCATCATCAATATGATTGCCTCTAGTGTAATACCCCGATTATAGTTTAGAGAGAAATGTTTTGGAAAAAAAATTCAGAACCTAGGGTTTTAGGCCAGGCTAAACCAGCCTGGTGGCCGGGCATGAGTGGCCAAGAGGGGGGGGGGCGCACCAGGCCCAAGCCCATGCGCCCCACACCTCCTCCTAACCCTAGGGCAGCCCCATCCCTTCCCCTTCTCCCCTTGTGGCCGCCACAAGCACCCCTCCCCTTCCTTGCGTCTCCACCTCCACCCCTCCACCTCTTGGCAGCCATCTTCTCCTCCCTTGCTGCTGCCACCCGAAACAACAAGGAGGATGAGCCCGGGTTGCAACGTCCAAGAAAGAAGAGAAAGGGAGAAAGGAGAAGAAGAACTTGCGTGGGGATTGGTTCAGCAAGCTCTAGCGGCTCTTCAAGGGTAACGAGATGCCTTCCCCGCTGTTTGATCCGTAGTAGATGCGAAACCGATTAGAATTGTTGGATAAAAGTTTGGTTGCAGAAGATTCAATTCTGTCTAGTACCTTGCGTGGGTAATTTCGTGTATTTAGAGGCTGAATTTTAAGATTCCATCTCCTAGAGTTATGTGGGATCTGTCGTTATCTTTCAGTAGCCATGAAGATCACTCAATTCCGAGGTCTGAGTCAAAAGTTATGGTCGATTTAGTATCTGCTGCCAGAAATCTGACGAGAATAATCTGTCTGGTTTTTTCCTAAAATATGAAAGGGAAATTGGTAGAATCTGAAAGTTCACACAACTAGGTTATTGTAGATAATTCGATAACCTTTTCAGATTGATAAAGAACGATCAATTCGGACTTACCTATTAAAAGTTATGGTCATCTTTGTATTGCTGTTCGAACGTGTAGGTAGTTTCTGTGCTGAAAGTTCAAACAATGGTTAGCCTATTATATTGGCCGATTTGGATTATCGTGTCAACTAGAGTATTGTAGATTAGTCAGTTAAGAATCTACAGAAATTGGGTTTACCTCTTTTTGACTTCCAGTTCATGAGTTATGTCAATTACCGTGCTGCTGTCCTGGTAGTGGTGAATAATATGAAGAAGTTAATCAAGACTCATTTGCTAATATTTTACTATTGATGGTAGTAAATATGGTTGAGGCTATAATTGTGATCATTATGGGAAATGGATATTGATGCTTAATATCTTTGTAGTTTAATTAACTTGTAATGAATGTGGATGCACTTTATGGATGTGGACTTGTGGATACTGTAATGATGTTGTATATTTGTTTGTAGTCTGAATAGCCTGTTAAATAGCTTTGCTTTTGAGATCGATGGACTTGTGGACTATTTCTTTGATTAATCACTAGAGGTTATTTTAATTATTGAACTTGTTATCGCTTTCTTTGTTCCTTAGTTGTTTATGCTTCCGCTTATTGCTTCATGTCTAGAAATTGTTGCTAGATTAAGTTATCTTGAAATTTACAGCTAGTGAGTGGTTTAGTAGCATTCGAGTAATGTGGGTCTGGGTGTTACAGATTGGTATCGAGCGGGCTTCGTGTCCGTGGTAATTAAGTTATTAAAATGACACACTTGCACGTGGGTGGGGTTGGGTAATTCATTGTTTCCGTATTTCTATTGTTATGTTTCATCGGTTGAGCAATTGTTAAATGTGGATGCACTATCCTTCTTGCTGTTAATCTATGATATGATGTGATGTATTATATTTATGAATTTATTCTATGATTGTCATGAGATGATCATGTATATTCATAATTGATTATATCGTTTCTGTGTGTCGATAATGAATGTTAAGAAGAGGAGATCGTGGTTGTTACTCTGGGATTCACCAGGTTACACCACTGCTCGCGGTACATGGGTAGGGGAGTAGTTACCCCAGTATCATAGGTCGTGTTAGCGTGAAGTGCTTTAGAGAGTTGTTCTCTTCCTTGATTTCTGAATTTGGCGATTCTTGCCCTGTAGTGGTTGATGAATTTCTCCTGGGTTCGTGGAACATGAAAGTTTATGCTTTTCAATAGATCCCTATTGGTTCTCTGAAACAATTATTGCTTTTCGACTGTGTAGTTGTTCTTACTACTTGTGATAGTTGTCAATTGGCAAGATTGATGTTTTCATGGTTGCTCCTTCTTTTTCATTGGAAGAGAATGACTCATTTATTCGTTCGATAGTTTGGTTAATGAAGGTTTTCTATTCCAGATTGTTATCATGTGAAAGCTTTGGCTTTGTATGTATCTTTTGGATTACTTAGTCCATTGCTTAAAGTCTCTCTTATTGAATGAAGGTGTCGAATCTTTTTTGTGATGTCTTATCATGCTTAAAAATGCGGTTATAACTAAACGAATAGATTGTTATAAGATGAGTTACCAAGTTAGGTCATTAGCATGGTGCAAATTAATGGTTCTTAACTACCATCCATGAAAGTGAAATTGATGAATTTGGGTTGTCCTTGTATTTGATACATGGTGTATGTTAAATAAGAGATTGTCTATATCTGTTCAGAACCTATGGATCTTACATAGGTGCTAGATTTACCTTTTTCCGATATGCTAAAATTATCAAACTGCATAAAGGACCAGATGGGTGCCGGTGTATCGATTCGTGAAATCCTGTTTATAGAAAATTAGGTTAGGGAATCGTTAATCATGTTTTGAAATGATTTCTGAACAAGGGTAAATGTTGAATCTATGTTTATAAACGGTTATGTGATTGCAATTGGAATCAGTACCGTATGTACCCCTATGATTAGTGCAATCATCAATTGTTAATGAGCGCTGATGGTGGTGTTGAGCAACACCAATAGTCGAATAGACGAATCTTCGTAAGTAGTCTTGATAGCGTGCCTTGTGAGATTGATGTTAGTTCTCATAGTAATTTGATTACCTATGGTGATATTACTTAAACGAGAGTATTTTATGTTTTGCTTTCATGATCTTTTGGTGTTCAAGATTGATGTGGTAATTGGGAGTCGTCGAATAAAACGACGGGTCGCAAAGTTCTATTGGTTCTTAGGTGATTCACACGATTTGATCTTGATTGTCCGTTTGTTCTTATCTGTTAAGGTTTGACAATCTCTTCCTTTGAGGCCTATGTCCTCAAGTGTGGTATCGTCTTATGTTTTCTGAGTTTTTGTCAAATTGATTATTTCTTTTGGTTCTATGTTCATTGCGAGTGGTAAATGATATTCGGTTAGTGAAAATCGTTTCTATTTGCCTCTCCTTTTGAGAAAGAATCAACTCTTCATTTCACTCGGGTCTTTCGAAGGGTTTAAAAGGGTTTTCTAATGGTTGTGGCGAGATTGATGTTAGTACTTGCAGTAAATTGGTCGCCTGGTGATATCGCTTACTTGGAGTATTTCAAGTTTAGCTCTTGTGATCTTTTGGAGCTTGCAAATGCTCTGGTAGCTAAAAGTGAAAGTATTTTAAATAAAATGAGATATTGGAATGTCCTAATGTTTCTTAAGAGATTTGTATGATTTAGTCTTAAGGGCTCTTTAGTTTGAGTTGGCAACGTGAGGTTGCACTCATTGAAAACTATGTTGGTTCGTTTAAGAGGAGATTAATCTGCTTGTTTTACTTGAAATCTCGTAAAAAAAATTGTTTTGAGTTTTTGTGGTTGGGATCATTTGGATATCATATTTCTTGAATAGTTGAACTGTTCCGAGCAATTATGATGTGTTGAAGAAGTGTTTTGGATCTTAATCAGTTCTTGTGGTTATTTGAATCATTCCTAGACGCTGTGCGTTTTATGCACAAGAGATGTCGAATTTCAATCGCAATATCTTTCTTACTGGTTGATATTTGCTATTTCTTTTTGTGAGTGGTCTGTGCCCTCAACTGTGATCTTAAATTTCATTTTCTAAGATCTTTGTTGTCAGATTATTTCTTTTGAGTTTCATGCTCGCTGTGAGGAGCAGCATTTTCTTGTGTGACGAAACTTGTCCTGGTTCGTCTCTTCTTTTGAGAAATGTTCAGCCGTTTTGTGTTGCAAAGTTTTACAAAGCGTAATTTGGCAACTGTTTGGTGGTGGTTATTTAATGGTAGTGGTGAGATTTTGCTACCAAGCTTTGGGGGAGTAGCAGAAGATGAATTGGTTTTGATCTGTACCTCTTGGAGGAAATTTTGATTCACATGGAATGATTGGCTTTGAAGTAAATTTGAGTAGTGTTATGATTAAGTAGAACCTATGATATAGTGAAATTCCGGAACTTCTGTTCATGTTGAAAGGTTGGGGATTATCAAAGGTATGGAAACCTTGATTAATTGTATAGAGTAACACAATTAGACAGAGTTGCAAGATTCTGTGGGTGATTTCTGACAATGTCAATGAGTAAGTATGTTAGAATTGTGGAAAGGCTAGAGATTATATCCGATGACTTCATTATCTGTTATAAAAGAAATTGTTGTAGGGGTCTTGGAGGTTAAATCTGGTATTTGCATTTTTTTTAGTCACACAATGATTTCGTGTACGGAAATTTGATAATGACGGTTCCTAAGAAGTGGAATGATCATTGATAGAACCCTTCGGGTGTAGTATATGAGCATGTGTATTGGAGATTCTGAGTTGTTATTCCGAAAAATTGGAGGTAATGTGATTGCGTGGGACCTATATTTGTGAAGCTTTGAATGCCTTCTATCAAATTAATTTCGTCAGTAGGACGAGTTGCCTAGAGTACTCGATGGATTCAATAGAGTCTCTCCACCATGGTGTGGATGATGTATTTCAGTTTGAGCATAACTTGAGGATGTTTAGTGAAGAGGTTTGAGCTTGTGCAGTATGTGATGAACTCGAAATACAAGTTTTGATGTAAGTTTAATTTCTAAGGGGAAACTAAGAAAATGATGTTTCCTGCATCGAATCATTTTCTTCATTCTCGCTTGAGTTTTGTGTCGTTGATGGTGTCTTCGCAATGTGAGTTGGCGTTTGGTCGGCATGTTTGACTCCTTGCAATTCGCACAAGAAAAAAGGAGTATTTAATTTGGGCATTCGAGTGGTTTCTCCTTTGGCTTTCGTGGTATTCAATTGTAAACTGCCCTTTCGGTGGAGAGTTAGTATTGCGTGGTTGTGATGAGAACTCTCTATTTCCAGTTGGATTCTCCTTGTGGATCAGTGGTTTAAGAACCATTTCTGTTGTGTATTATTGTTTAAAGGAGGCGACCCTCATTAGATGAAGAGTTAGTTGTTGAGCATCCACCATCGCTGCTTGAGCGCGTGCGGGACCGGGGCGTGGGCATATGGCGCATGGCGTGTGTGGTCCTGAAGTGGACATACGGCATGGCATGTGTGCCGGCACTGGACGCACGAACGTGTACCGAGGGGTGGTTCTGGTTTTTGTGGTGTGTTTTAGTACTGAAGGGGAGCTTGGTTAAGATATTTTGGTTTGTTTTCGACAATTGTGGTAATTAGTAAGTTGGCGTATCGCGTTGACCGTTTCAGGTCCATACGCGACGTACGCAATGCCTGTTTTGTTCTGGTGTTCTTTTCGATGGTTAGAATTCGAGGTCGAATTCTGTTAAGGGGGGTAGAATGTAATACCCCGATTATAGTTTAGAGAGAAATTTTTTGGAAAAAAAATTCAGAACCTAGGGTTTTAGGCCAGGCTAAACCAGCCTAGTGGCCGGGCATGAGTGGCCCAAGAGGGGGGGGCGCACGAGGCCCAAGCCCATGCGCCCCACACCTCCTCCTAACCCTAGGGCAGCCCCATCCCTTCTCCTTCTCCCCCTTGTGGCCGCCACAAGCACCCCCTCCCCTTCCCCTTGCGTCTTCACCTCCACCCCCTCCACCTCTTGGCAGCCATCTTCTCCTCCCTTGCTGCTGCCACCCGAAACAACAAGGAGGATGAGCCCGGGTTGCAACGTCCAAGAAAGAAGAGAAAGGGAGAAAGGAGAAGAAGAACTTGCGTGGGGATTGGTTCAGCAAGCTCTAGCGGCTCTTCAAGGGTAACGAGATGCCTTCCCCGCTGTTTGATCCGTAGTAGATGCGAAACCGATTAGAATTGTTGGATAAAAGTTTGGGTGCAGAAGATTCAATTCTGTCCAGTACCTTGCGTGGGTAATTTCGTGTATTTAGAGGCTGAATTTTAAGATTCCATCTCCTAGAGTTATGTGGGATCTGTCGTTATCTTTCAGAAGCCACGAAGATCACTCAATTCCGAGGTCTGAGTCAAAAGTTATGGTCGATTTAGTATCTGCTGCCAGAAATCTGACGAGAATAATCTGTCTGGTCTTTTCCTAAAATATGAAAGGGAAATTGGTAGAATCTGAAAGTTCACACAACTAGGTTATTGTAGATAATTCGATAACCTTTTCAGATTGATAAAGTACGATCAATTCGGAGTTACCTATTAAAAGTTATGGTCATATTTGTATTGCTGTTCGAACGTGTAGGTAGTTTCTGTACTGAAAGTTCAAACAATGGTTAGCCTATTTTATTGGCCGATTTGGATTATCGTGTCAACTAGAGTATTGTAGATTAGTCAGTTAAGAATCTACAGAAATTGGGTTTACCTCTTTTCGACTTCCAGTTCATGAGTTATGTCAATTAGCGTGCTGCTGTCCAGAAACGGTATATGGCAGGAAACGTTGTTTTTCAGTTTCAGCTTTGTAATCTCGACTTGAGTCATCTGGGAAGCGGTGTAGAACGCCGATTAGTAGCGCTAGGTATATTATGTCCTTATTGAAATTATTTTACTTGTTTAGGAGGTGAAGCCTCAGGTTTAGGAGTATCACCTTTGCCGGCTAACGCGTCGCATCGTGGAAGGCAAGTAATTGTAGCAGTGTTACTACCGTTTAATTGGTTGTTCTTACTACTTGCAATCTATATGATTCTCGTATTTTGAAGTATTATGCCATGGTTGGTTGACTTACAAATGAGGTGATAACAACAATTAATAATTGAATATTTTACTTTGGATATCTTGCGTGAAGTCATGAGGTGGTTGCTTTATGTGCCGAATGTGGATCATGAATATATTTTCCATAGTGGCTATGTGGTAATAATAAAAGTTAATCTTGTTGGTGCCCTTATGAGGATGACACTTATGTGGTTTATGAGTATCATTCATAACATATCATGACATTGCATTGTGGATGTCGCCGCTTATGGCGCGATCAGATGCCGTCAAAGATCGTACATTGTCGTAGTACGATGCACACTCTTACCTTGATGGGTAGGAGTGCAGTGGAGCATAGCATACATATGCATTACATTGTGGAAAGATCATTTGCATACTTACGCAAGATATTGTGGTGAAGTTATATTACAAACAACTGCAACTTTATAGTTGTAATGTGGAATTGGCTCATGAGAGTCACTTGTGGTGTGAGGAAGGTGGCTATGGTCGTGGATTGGGGTTCATCCCTTGTGGAATGGTAGTGGTTGTGATTGTGGCTTGAGATTCTACTCTCTTGTGGTAATTGTTGATAGCAGTTGTGGATGCGAGAAATAGTAAAGAGATGAGGTAAAACTTGTTAATACTTTATTGTCATTGGTAGTGGTAGTGGTGAATAATATGAAGAAGTTAATCAAGACTCATTTGCTAATATTTTACTATTGATGGTAGTAAATATGGTTGAGGCTATAATTGTGATCATTATGGGAAATGGATATTGATGCTTAATATCTTTGTAGTTTAATTAACTTGTAATGAATGTGGATGCACTTTATGGATGTGGACTTGTGGATACTGTGAATGATGTTGTATATTTGTTTGTAGTCCGAATAGCCATTTAAATGCTTGCTTGCTGAGATTTTTATCTCACCCTTGTTTTTCCCCCTACAGTGATTGTTGAGCATTCATGGGTTGGGTAGAGCGGCACCACAATAATGCACTTGGTTCATCAACTCATGCTGTAATAAAGTCGATGAAATTCTAGTCAAATGCTTAGCTATTCGAGGATGAATATTTTATTTAATAATGATGGACTTGTGGACTATTTCTTTGATTAATCTGCTAGAGGTTGTTTTAATTATTGAACTTGTTATCGTTTTCTTTGTTCCCTTAGTTGTTTATGCTTTCGCTTATTGCTTCATGTCTAGAAATTGTTGCTAGATTAAGTTATCTTGAAATTTCTGGCTAGCTGAGTGGTTTAGTAGCATTCCAGGGTAATGTGGGTCCTGGGGTGTTACAGTTGGTATCAGAGCGGGCTTCAGGTCCGTGGTAATTAAGTTATTAAAATGACACACTGTGCACAGTAGGTGGGGTTGGGAAATTCATTGTTTCCGTATTTCTATTGTTATGTTTCATCAGTTGAGCAATTGTTAAATTGCTTCTGTACTATCCTTCTTGCTGTTAATCTATGATATGATGTGATGTATTATATTTATGAATTTATTCTATGATTGTCATGAGATGATCATGTATATTCATAATTGATTATATCGTTTCTGCGTGTCGATAATGGATGTTAAGAAGAGGAGATCGTGGTTGTTACTCTGGGATTCACCAGGTTACACCACTGCTCGCGGTACATGGGTAGGGGAGTAGTTACCCAGTATCATAGGGTCGGTGTTAGCGTGAAGTGCTTTAGAGAGTTGTTCTCTTCCTTGATTTCTGAATTTGGCGATTCTTGCCCTGTGGTGGTTGATGAATTTCTCCTGGGTTCGTGGAACATGAAAGTTTATGCTTTTCAATAGATCCCTATTGGTTCTCTCAAACAATTATTGCTTTTCAATCGCTTAGTTGTTCTTACTACTTGTGATAGTTGTCAATTGGCAAGATTGATGTTTTCATGGTTGCTCCTTCTTTTCATTGGAAGAGAATGACTCATTTATTCGCTCGATAGTTTGGTTAATGAAGGTTTTCTATTGCGATTGTTATCATTGGAAAGCTTTGGCTTTGTATGTATCTTTTGGATTACTTAGTCCATTGCTTAAAGTCTCTCTTATTGAATGAAGGTGTCGAATCTTTTTTGTGATGTCTTATCATGCTTAAAAAATGCGAAGTTATAACTAAACGAATAGATTGTTATGAGATGAGTTACCTAGTTAGGTCATTAGCATGGTGCAAATTAATGGTTCTTAACTACCATCCATGAAAGTGAAATTGATGAATTTGGGTTGTCCTTGTATTTGATACATGGTGTATGTTAAATAAGAGATTGTCTATATCTGCTCGTAACCTATGGATCTTACATAGGTGCTAGATTTACCTTTTCCCGATATGCTAAAATTATCGAAACTGCACAAAGGACCGATGGGTGCCGTGTATCGATTCGTGAAATCGCTTATAGAAAATTAGGTTAGGGAATCTTTAATCATGTTTTGAAATGATTTACGAACAAGGGTAAATGTTGAATCTATGTTTATAAACGGTTATGTGATTGCAATTGGAATCGCATCAGTATGTACCCTATGATTAGTGCAATCATCAATTGTTAATGAGCGATGGTGGTGTTGAGCAACACCAATAGTCGAATAGACGAATCTTCGTAAGTAGTCTTGATAGCGTGCCTTGTGAGATTGATGTTAGTTCTCATAGTAATTTGATTACCTATGGTGATATTACTTAAACGAGAGTATTTTATGTTTTGCTTTCATGATCTTTTGGTGTTCAAGATTGATGTGGTAATTGGGAGTCGTCGAATAAAACGACGGGTCGCAAAGTTCTATTGGTTCTTAGGTGATTCACGATTTGATCTTGATTGTCCGCTTGTTCTTATCTCATAAGGTTTGACAATCTCTTCCTTTGAGGCCTATGTCCTCAAGTGTGGTATCGTCTTATGTTTTCTGAGTTTTTGTCAAATTGATTATTTCTTTTGGTTCTATGTTCATTGCGAGTGGTAAATGATATTCGGGTTAGTGAAAAATCGTTTCTATTTGCCTCTCCTTTTGAGAAAGAATCAACTCTTCATTTCACTCGGGTCTTTCGAAGGGTTTAAAAGGGTTTTCTAATGGTTGTGGCGAGATTGATGTTAGTACTTGCAGTAAATTGGTCGCCTGGTGATATCGCTTACTTGGAGTATTTCAAGTTTAGCTCTTGTGATCTTTTGGAGCTTGCAAATGCTCTGGTAGCTAAAAGTGAAAGTATTTTAAATAAAATGAGATATTGGAATGTCCTAATGTTTCTTAAGAGATTTGTATGATTTAGTCTTAAGGGCTCTTTAGTTTGAGTTGGCAACGTGAGGTTGCACTCATTGAAAACTATGTTGGTTCGTTTAAGAGGAGATTAATCTGCTTGTTTTACTTGAAATCTCGTAAAAAAATTGTTTTGAGTTTTTGTGGTTGGGATCATTTGGATATCATATTTCTTGAATAGTTGAACTGTTCCGAGCAATTATGATGTGTTGAAGAAGTGTTTTGGATCTTAATCAGTTCTTGTGGTTATTTGAATCATTCCTAGACGCTGTGCGTTTTATGCACAAGAGATGTCGAATTTCAATCGCAATATCTTTCTTACTGGTTGATATTTGCTATTTCTTTTTGTGAGTGGTCTCGTGCCTCAATCGTGATCTTAAATTTCATTTTCTAAGATCTTTGTTGTCGATTATTTCTTTTGAGTTTCATGCTCATGTGAGGAGCAAAGATTTTCTTGTGTGACGAAACTTGTCCCGGTTCGTCTCTTCTTTTGAGAAATGTTCACCGCTTTGTGTTGCAAAGTTTTACAAAGCGTAATTTGGCAACTGCTTGGTGGTGGTTATTTAATGGTAGTGGTGAGATTTTGCTACCAAGCTTTGGGGAGTAGCAGAAGATGAATTGGTTTTGATCTGCACTCTTGGAGGAAATTTTGATTCACATGGAATGATTGGCTTTGAAGTAAATTTGAGTAGTGTTATGATTAAGTAGAACCTATGATATAGTGAAATTCCGGAACTTCTGTTCATGTTGAAAGGTTGGGGATTATCAAAGGTATGGAAACCTTGATTAATTGTATAGAGTAACACAATTAGACAGAGTTGCAAGATTCTGTGGTGATTTCGACAATGTCAATGAGTAAGTATGTTAGAATTGTGGAAAGGCTAGAGATTATATCCGATGACTTCATTATCTCATATAAAAGAAATTGTTGTAGGGTCTTGGAGGTTAAATCTGGTATTTGCATTTTTTTAGTCACACAATGATTTCGTACGGAAATTTGATAATGACGGTTCCTAAGAAGTGGAATGATCATTGATAGAACCCTTCGGTGTAGTATATGAGCATGTGTAATTGGAGATTCCGAGTTGTTATTCAAAAATTGGAGGTAATGTGATTGCGTGGGACCTATATTTGTGAAGCTTTGAATGCCTTCTATCAAATTAATTTCACGAGAGGACGAGTTGCCTAGAGTACTCGATGGATTCAATAGAGTCTCTCCACCATGGTGTGGATGATGTATTTCAGTTTGAGCATAACTTGAGGATGTTTAGTGAAGAGGTTTGAGCTTGTGCAGTATGTGATGAACTCGAAATACAAGTTTTGACAGAAGTTTAATTTCCTAAGGAAACTAAGAAAATGATGTTTCTGCATCAATCATTTTCTTCATTCTCGTTTGAGTTTTGTGCTGTTGACTGGTGTCTTCTGCAATGTGAGTTGGCGCTGTGCTGGCATGTTTGACTCCTTGCAATTCAGACAAGAAAAAAAAGGAGTATTTAATTTGGGCATTCGAGTGGTTCCTCCTTTGGCTTTCGTGGTATTCAATTGTAAACTGCCCTTTTGGTGGAGAGTTAGTATTGCGTGGTTGTGATGAGAACTCTCTATTTCCAGTTGGATTCTCCTTGTGGATCAGTGGTTTAAGAACCATTCTGTTGTGTATTATTGTTTAAAGGAGGCGACCCTCATTAGATGAAGAGTTAGTTGTTGAGCATCCACCATCGCTGCTTGAGCGCGTGCGGGACCGGGGCGTGGGCATATGGCGCATGGCGTGTGTGGTCCTGAAGTGGACATACAACATGGCATGTGTGCGGCAAGACCGACGCACGAACGGTACCGAGGGGTGGTTCTGCTTTTGTGGTGTGTTTTAGTACGAAGGAGCTTGGTTAAGATATTTTGGTTCGTTTTCGACAATTGTGGTAATTAGTAAGTTGGCGTATCGCGTTGACCGTTTCAGGTCCATACGCGACGTACGCAATGCCTGTTTTGTTCTGGTGTTTTTTTCGATGGTTAGAATTCGAGGTCGAATTCTGTTAAGGGGGGTAGAATGTAATACCCCGATTATAGTTTAGAGAGAAATTTTTTGGAAAAAAAATTCAGAACCTAGGGTTTTAGGCCAGGCTAAACCAGCCTGGTGGCCGGGCATGAGTGGCCCAAGAGGGGGGGGGCGCACCAGTACCAGGCCCAAGCCCATGCGCCCCACACCTCCTCCTAACCCTAGGCAGCCCCATCCCTTCCCTTCTCCCCCTTGTGGCCGCCACAAGCACCCCTCCCTTCCTTGCGCCTTCACCTCCACCCTCCACCTCTTGGCAGCCATCTTCTCCTCCCTTGCTGCCACCACCAAACAACAAGGAGGATGAGCCCGGGTTGCAACGTCCAAGAAAGAAGAGAAAGGGAGAAAGGAGAAGAAGAACTTGCGTGGGGATTGGTTCAGCAAGCTCTAGCGGCTCTTCAAGGGTAACGAGAATGCCTTCCCCGCTGTTTGATCCGTAGTAGATGCGAAACCGATTAGAATTGTTGGATAAAAGTTTGGCTGCAGAAGATTCAATTCTGTCCAGTACCTTGCGTGGGTAATTTCGTGTATGTAGAAGCTGAATTTTAAGATTCCATCTCCTAGAGTTATGTGGGATCTGTCGTTATCTTTCAGTAGCCATGAAGATCACTCAATTCCAAGGTCTGAGTCAAAAGTTATGGTCGATTTAGTATCTGCTGCCAGAAATCTGACGAGAATAATCTGTCTGGTTTTTTCCTAAAATCTGAAAGGGAAATTGGTAGAATCTGAAAGTTCACACCACTAGGTTATTGTAGATAATTCGATAACGTTTTCAGATTGATAAAGAACGATCAATTCGGAGTTACCTATTAAAAGTTATGGTCATATTTGTATTTCTGTTCGAACGTGTAGGTAGTTTCTGTACTGAAAGTTCAAACAATGGTTAGCCTATTTTATTGGCCGATTTGGATTATCGTGTCAACTAGAGTATTGTAGATTAGTCAGTTAAGAATCTACAGAAATTGGGTTTACCTCTTTTCGACTTCCAGTTCATGAGTTATGTCAATTACCGTGCTGCTGTCCAGAAACGGTATATGGCAGAAACGTTGTTTTCGTTTCAGCTTTGTAATCTCGACTTGAGTCATCCAGGAAGCGGTGTAGAACGCCGATTAGTAGCGCTAGGTATATTATGTCCTTATTGAAATTATTTTACTTGTTTAGGAGGTGAAGCCTCAGGTTTAGGAGTATCACCTTTGCCGGCTAACGCGTCGCATCGTGGAAGGCAAGTAATTGTAGCAGTGTTACTACCGTTTAATTGGTTGTTCTTACTACTTGCAATCTATATGATTCTCGTATTTTGAAGTATTATGCCATGGTTGGTTGACTTACAAATGAGGTGATAACAACAATTAATAATTGAATGTTTTACTTTGGATATCTTGCGTGAAGTCATGAGGTGGTTGCTTTATGTGCCGAATGTGGATCATGAATATATTTTCCATAGTGGCTATGTGGTAATAATAAAAGTTAATCTTGTTGGTGCCCTTATGAGGATGACACTTATGTGGTTTATGAGTATCATTCATAACATATCATGACATTGCATTGTGGATGTCGCCGCTTATGGCCGCGACCGTACCGGTACAACATCGTACATTGCCGTAGTACGATGCACACTCTTACCTTGATGGGTAGGAGTGCAGTGGAGCACAGCATACATATGCATTACATTGTGGAAAGATCATTTGCATACTTATGCAAGATATTGTGGTGAAGTTATATTACAAACAACTGCAACTTTATAGTTGTAATGTGGAATTGGCTCATGAGAGTCACTTGTGGTGTGAGGAAGGTGGCTATGGTCGTGGATTGGGGTTCATCCCTTGTGGAATGGTAGTGGTTGTGATTGTGGCTTGAGATTCTACTCTCTTGTGGTAATTGTTGATAGCAGTTGTGGATGCGAGAAATAGTAAGGAGATGAGGTAAAACTTGTTAATACTTTATTGTCATTGGTAGTGGTAGTGGTGAATAATATGAAGAAGTTAATCAAGACTCATTTGCTAATATTTTACTATTGATGGTAGTAAATATGGTTGAGGCTATAATTGTGATCATTATGGGAAATGGATATTGATGCTTAATATCTTTGTAGTTTAATTAACTTGTAATGAATGTGGATGCACTTTATGGATGTGGACTTGTGGATACTGTAATGATGTTGTATATTTGTTTGTAGTCTGAATAGCCTATTAAACAGTTTGCTTGCTGAGATTTTTATCTCACCCTTGTTTTTCCCCTACAGGTGATTGTTGAGCATTCATGGGTTGGGTAGAGCGGCACCACAATAATGCACTTGGTTCATCAACTCATGTTTGTAATAAAGTCGATGAAATTCTAGTCAAATGCTTAGCTATTCGAGGATGAATATTTTATTTAATAATGATGGACTTGTGGACTATTTCTTTGATTAATCTGCTAGAGGTTGTTTTAATTATTGAACTTGTTATCGTTTTCTTTGTTCCCTTAGTTGTTTATGCTTCTGCTTATTGCTTCATGTCTAGAAATTGTTGCTAGATTAAGTTATCTTGAAATTTCTGGCTAGCTGAGTGGTTTAGTAGCATTCCAGGGTAATGTGGGTCCTGGGGTGTTACATCTAGGGCATATCTCCAACAGTACCATGGTACAGAGGTTCGGCTTCACGCAATGTTTGCTGACAAGGGATCGATGTAGGATGCCATTAAGTTGTGGACCTTGTCCATGTAGTGGATGTTTTGGGTCCTCAAATCCAGCCAGGAGCAGTAAACCATGGTCTGCGAGTAGGCTAGTTGTCCTTGGCGTGTGAACGCACGTAGACCCAAGTACGAGACTCACTGATTATCTCCAAGGTGGAGGCGCACTCCTGCTTGCTCAGTAGTGTATTACCGAAGCATCACAACCTAACATCCACCTTCATAGCCAATCTCATGTACGAAGAGATAGTGAAGAAGGACCTAGAGGCCAAGCACACCACGGTGGCTATTGAGTAGAAATTCAAGTACAAGATTAGCTACGCGAAGGCATGGCGTGCAAAGCAGAAGGCTTTGCAAAGGAGGTTCAGTTCTTTCGAGACAGCTTACGACAGCCTTCCTCGTATGCTCCAGGTGCTGCAGGATAGGAACCTGGGAACATATATTGCTATGAAGGACAAGCCATCAAAAGATCTCCAGATTTCATGGTATTGCAGAGGGCCTTCTTACCCTTCAGTTCCTACATCGATGCTTTCAAGCACATGTTGCCCATGATCTCAGTCGATGGGATGTTCCTAACTGGGAAATACAAGGGCCAGATCCTAATAGCAATTGGCATTGATGTCTACAATTAGATTCTTCCCCTAGCCATCGCATTTGTCGAAAGTGAGAATTTTTCGACAGCTGGTTGTGGTTCCTTCAACATCTGAAGGAGAGAGTAGTTCAGGCACATCCTGATGTATGCATAATCCATGATCACCACCCCGGGATGATGAAAGCCACCAGAAAACTTCAACAAGACCTCGAGAAGCCGTTCCCTTGGCAAGACATGAGGAACAGATGGTGCATTCGCCATCTGGGGGCCAACTTCTTCAAGCAGTTCGCATAGCAACTGTTGGTGAAGCTGTTCAAGAGGCTGGCTATGCAAAACCAGCAGTGTAAATTTGATGTATTATGGGAGATATTGGAGGAGCACAACAAGAAGCACGTCATCGAGAGGAACAAGCATCCGCCCATTCCTAGGGCGGCGCAACCCGAACACCTCGCACCACTACTGGAGCTTGACCCTCCCCGTGTGACACGGAGGACCTCGTGGAACATCAAGTGCTTCTCCCATTGGATTGAGGCCGAGCCATTAGAGAAGTGGTCCTTACTGCATGACATGGATGGTGCGAGGTATGACATAATGACCACTAACCTTGTAGAGGTGTACAACTGGAATCTTAGGGGCCTCCATCCTCAGCCCCTCGTTGCCATTGTGGAAGGTGTTCTGCACGGCACAATCGGATATTTCAGGGAAAGGCATGCAAATGCAGCACTTCATGCAACCAACCCACATACACCGTACTGCTCAAAGATTACAGCGTACATGCAGGCCAAGACTGAGAAGGGCCAGTCACACATGGTCTTCATGATGGTCAATGTAGAGTATCGTTTCGACATGCTCCTTCGGGACAGAGCCGGATTTGGGACGGCTCGCTCTCTTGTTACCCATGAGGTGTGTCTTGGAGATCATGTCAATGAACCTAGTTGCACATGCAGCAAACCAAAGCACCTTCACAAGTTATGCTCTCATGTCCTCACCGCATGTGGGACTATCAACACGGACCCATCGAATTTCATGTCGGAATACTTCATGAAGGAAAGGGTGCTGCAGGCGTGGTGCGGTGAGCTAAGAGGCTTTAGGGTTGTGGGCAACTTCACCACGTTGGATATTGAACAGAGGACTTGGATTCCGGATCTTGACCTATTGAAGGGTGGGAAGGGCCATCGGTAGAGTAATCGCATTAGGAATGATATGGACGAAGGGGAAGCTAGAGCGATGGGTAGACGTTGCGGCCAATGTGGCCAGGAAGGCCACACCGTGATAAATTGCAAGGCGCCTGCCGATGGGTAGGAACACCGGCGTGAAGTGCAACACCACTTCTTGTTGTGTGTGTAGTGGTACTAAGATTAGAAATGCTAGCATGTTGTAACTTGTACTTCAGTCAGTACTTTGCTTGTTGTACACAGTGTGGAACTAATTGTATTGTAATTGCAAACTTTAACTTCATTTACAGTGCCAATCTGTCATCATTACCTATCTCTGCAAAGCAGGACGTGACATCGCTCTACAAGGTAGGACATGACCACGCGTGACCACTCTCTGCAAAGAAGGATGTGACCTTGCTCTGCAAAGCACGAAGAGACCACTCGACTGCCGCAAGCTTCCTCCTCAAAGGGCATGGTGCACGAACGCAAAGACATCCGTGTCTCATCGCAATGGAGCCGCTACAGCTGCGTTCGCTCCCGCTATAAATATAGCGCTACTCGGCCAAGAACTCCACACCAACAATACTACCTAGATAACATGGACAAAGAGAAGGAATGGGAGCACATCCGTGAGCTCTTGAAGGACTAGGAGGCTCCCTAGCATATCGCCGCTCGCCACAGGGCATTTAGTCAGTAGCCTTACACACACTACCCACCTTCTCAACAGCCACCTCTGGAGCTTATCGATCTAAGGAGGTTGCCTCGCAGTACGCCGAACGATTCCGAGTCGAGCCACACCCCGTCCTATGCCCGTTGAACGACCTCTCGATGGGCCCCCGACAGGGTGGCACCACCCCTTTGTTGGTGTCAGGACGCATGTAAGTGTGTCAAATCAACCGATGAGTGGACCATTAGACAACGCTATTGGTGCTACCCAAACTACTGTGTGGACTACCCCAACCGCAGGTTTGACACGCCGAGCCACAAACAGCTGTAATGAAATCGCATTTCAGTGCACACCACTATTTTGCTTCCCGTTACGCCATACCCACGTCTCTCTTCCCACCGCAATCTCCGCTGTGCCTATGCGACTTCAGCCAGTGGATCGACGATAAGATCCACTCCTACGACATGTGGATGCTATTGTCACGGAAGAGGTGGGCTAGGGAGGACTGCGAGGGCTGTGAAAGGCACCTCGAAGAGTTGCAGGCTAAGATGGAGGAGAAGAAGAGGCGGGAGAGGCTACACGAGGAGCAGGAGTGCGAGCATGCCAGGCGACATGAGGCCGAGAGGGCGCGGAAGAGGGCCATCACGGCGAAAGCTAAGGCTCAAGGCGAGGAGTACAACACTGAGCTGGGCCGCAAGGGAAAATGGCCACGTTCCACGTAGTAGTTCGTCCCTCTTCGTCCATATGTCCCATGTATTTCTAATTCTCTAAAGGCATACGTGTATCGTCCTTGGTTCATTAGCCTGCATGCCATGTAATCCCCTTGTCAGATCAACTGTCGTGTTGTTATCGTTGCGCTATTTATCCAAAGTTCTCTACCGTGTATGAATTCCCTAGCGCATCGCAATATCACTTACCTTCCTACTTACGAGTCATTTCTACTTCAATCGTCCTCACAAAATTCTTCAGAAATTTATCGCACTAGAACAACATACGACAATCATAAAATGTTATTGTGAGTCTAAGAGATTTTGTACCCTTGAGAATCTACAAAAATCACAAACGGACCAACCTACCATATTTACCCTTTTATTTCTGAAAAAATAACAACCTACAAACAAGATTTGCTAAATGTATTATCTACAAAAATTGGTATTTATTCCCCATAATTATTTCCATCTGACTAATAAAATAATAATATTATTATTTCAAATTGCCCAACCGGTGCGTGACTAGGACTAGTCGTTCAACAGATGGGCGATTGGCACACTTGTCGCTCAATCGTTGGGCGACTAGCACTAGTCGCTCAATCGCTGGACGACTAGTACACTTGGCGTGCAACTGTTGGGCGACTAGCCCAGGTCGCTCAACGACGGAGCGACACAAGATTATTTGTGTAAAATAAAAAAGGAGGTATATTACTATATTTCGGAATAAAAAATAGATTATTAAAAAAAATCCAATAAGAACAATTAGTTCGAGAATTTTTGATTTGTCGCAAAAATAAAACAAAACAATACTGGCCAATCAAGTATATACTTTTGCTTGAAACAACCCTTTTTTAAAAAGAAATATTATATTATTTCTTCATTTCCTCTTCTTTGTAATCTTCAAACTTATAGCTCCAACATGCAGAAATTACTTCCAATTAAAGTATACTACACATGCAAAAATAACTAGGGCTTGATTCATAATTATTCACTTATCAGAAATAGCATTTTATTTGTGTCATTCGAGTTTCGTTACTTTTAGTATTTTTGAGGTTATCTAGTTTTTAGCTAGTCCATAAATTAAGGGTCAATTTAAATCTTAGTATTTTTCCACATTTTAGTTTATCATATTAACATATATTTTTTAAATTATTATATAAACACCTTCTGTCGGTTTTTTATGGATTTTATATCCAACATGCGATATTGAAAGAAATTAATGTGTGCTATTTGAAAACATATATCTCTACTACTTAAAAATGAGAGTTAGTGGTCGTCCGTCCTCTCCACTCTCCCACCCATGTCCCTCTCTGTTGACATGTGGACCACGTTATCAACAAACTATCTTCTAGCATTGTGCGCTCCCTGCTCCTCTTCTCCCGGCATCGCCTATGACGCCACCTGCGCTTCCTCCTCCTCTCCATCCTCGCCTCCACCCCTACTCTTCTACTCTGCTCTGCGCGCCTCCGCCTCGTTGCCCGTCGCTGCTTCCATCGGCCGGGTCTGGACATGCCTCATTTCCTCCTCTCCACCCCCGCTCTTTTGCTCTGCTTTGCGCACTTTGATGAATTAAGATATATTATATCTACTTAATTGATAAATGATTACATTCACGAGATGTTTCGTAGCAACACACGAGCACTTGACTAGTGAACAATTAAGTAGGACCCAACAAAAAATTTACTCACTTTTCAACATTATAGTCTTATTTTTATATTTGAATTGATTCATTTGAGTTAATTAATTTTTAGTTTCATTTCATTGAGTTCCATTCTAAAACAGAAATACTTAAGTTAATTTTTACCCTACATTTTAAAAAATATTGATTCACCTCTTCTAAAAGTGCAGCTAGTAATATGTAGAAGATACTTAAACACTGTTGGTGGAAGTTATTTGAGCGGCGTGTCAATGCTGCTATTTTTTTTTGGAAGGCCAATGCTGCTAATTACAAAGGCTGTTGTGGCTACGTGGACATTTTCTGGATATCAAATTGGAGGAGTACTTTCCTAAAAAAAAGAAGACGAGTAGTACTGCAATAATGACTGCTTAGCAAAAGGATTTTCTCAGCTTAAATGCATTTTACAATGCAACAGTAACAAAAAAGAGGAAGAGGTAAACGAGATAGATTGGTCACAGTAACAAGAAAAAGAAGAAGTGGTGGACCTACAAAGGGTTAAGGGTGTTCAACTGAACATCCAAAACATTTTGCAAAATACCCAATATTTACTAGATGTCTTAGATATATATAGTGATAATTAGACCAAATACTTCATTTGTAATTTTTCTTAATTATTTTGTAATTTGTCTGAATTATTGAGATGGTTTCTCTAATACGAACAATTTGTACTTTGATTTTTGCTATTGTGGACCTTTACTTTTAGTACTCAACATGTTTTTGCTAATTCTGAAAACTCATCTTGAAAATACTGGGTCCACCGCTGATTACACGAGGTTGATGCCAATCAAACACTAATATTCTCCCTTCCCCCATGGTGAAATCTAGCTAGGGTTTGAAGACAGGGGCAAACCCAACAAGGGGCATGGGTGTTCAACTGAACACCCAATTTTTATTGCAAAATACCCTGTATTTAGTAGATATATTATCCATATATGTTGATAATTAGATCAAATACTTCACATTTATATTTATACCCAATAGATTTTTGCTCACTCCCACACCTCCCCTCTCCAATTCGTCTCAAGTAGTGCAGCTTAGCCCACCAACCCAATAGTTGCAATCCATTTGGAGAACCCCATCCTCAATCCAAGTCCTAACCTCTCTCTCCCTCCTCCCTCCCTCCCCCCTCTCTCTCTCTCTTAGGATGGGCAAGGAGATTTGGTGTCAAGCGAGAAGGCGAGGGTGGCTTCGGGCTCTGGCTTGACCTCGGTGGTAGCACATTGGATAGATGATAGGAGCAAGATAGCAAGCACCAAGAAAGCGTACATCAAGTGGGGCCTAGCTGGGCCGCTGGGGCCAACGAGTTATGCCGCACACGTCGATAACATCACATGTGCATCCCCATTCCTCAATTCCTTGGTCCTAAAATGTATCTTTTTTTGCTATCGTGGACCTTTAATTTTTTCATTGAATAATATTTTAATAACTCCAAACACCTATCCGATAAATCCTGGGGTCTGCCACTGTTGGGAGGGTATATGAATTGGCCAAACAAATATGCAACATTTGCCCAAACAAATCCCTTTTTACAATCCACACGGGGCCTTAACCTCGTTCTTTCACTTACACTACTATAGAATAGGCTATACTGGATGTCTCATCACAGACAATTCTTGGACGCCCAAGGAACCGTCTGTGTTGTAATTATCACAGACGGTTTTACAAGTGTGAACGTCTATGTTACTAGTGATGGCTAGAACCGTATGTGATACATAATTATCATAGACGGTTCTTAACAAGAACCGTTTATGACATCGAACCATCTGTGATAATTCACAGATGGTTCTTAACAAGCACCATCTGTGATAATTGCAGACGTCACAGACAATGTTTAATTCGAACCGTCTGTGATAATTCACAGACGGTTCTTAACAAGTCTCACAGATGGTTTGTGGTTGGAAGTGTTTGTGATATGTCTCTTTGTCTCCCCTATGCCGCTTCATCTCCTCAATGCATCTCTTTGTCTCACGAGCCGAATTTATTCCTTGTTTTATAAAAATGATCATCCGCCACTGAAGATGAATCCCCACATCGCTCTACTCTCAAGTACAAACGAAATGGCTCCCTACTCATCCTTGTCACCAGCATTGATGGCCTACCTGGCCATCTTGTATGAGCACCTTGCTGCCCGTACGCTGATGGATGCTGCAGAAGGACATTGTGCCAATAGTGTCCTCCCTCCTCCGCCTGAGGTTATGCCGGAGCATGTGATGGCCACCTTCCGCCGTCTTGACATCCTCCTCCGCCATGTCTTTCGGGTGGTCTCCCTCTTCCGGCGAACTAACCTCGCCATTGACGTGGTCCTCCAGAACGATGTTGCACGTCTCTAGAAGGATTACCATCGCTTTGACAGCGACATCAAGATGGTGGCCGATCGGGTCTACCATGCCGAGACACCTCGAGTGAGGGAAGAGAGCCTCTGGGCGTATTTTGACTTGGTCCTTGAGTCGGAGGGTCTTTGGGCTACTCTCGAATGAGCACGTCAACGTGTGGACGTGTTTGGGGAACCTACGCTGACCCCGAACCCTCTGATACCGATGACATCACCTACGAAGACTTGAAGACGGAGATAGCAATCTACTTGGGCTGCTAGAAAAAGTTGATCTTTTTTATTTCTACTTTTTTAAGAAAATCTTTTTGTAAGAAGTGATTGGCCACGCTATTTGACCATATATAAATACAAAAGTTAAAAAAAATCCAATTTAAAGTTGAAGTTACTGTCTATGTTGAACATGTTTACTGAATAACATGTTTATCCTACTGTCTTCTATGTAAATGGTCTCGGTATAATGACATGATGGCATTACTGACCGGTGAAAAACAAGTCATACGTATTTACTCCTGAGGCACTATCACAGCCGAAAAACAATATATTTTTTACCTATAGAAGGAACTATCACAGGCGGTTTAGTGGAACAAACCGTCTGTAATATGTATCACAGACGGTTCTAAAAGAGAACCTTCTGTGATACATAATTATTACAGACGATTCTAAAATAGAACCATCTATGATAGATAATTACCACAAATAGTTTTTAATAAGAACCATCTGTGATAATACACAGACTGTTCCTATCAAGCACCATATGTGATAATTTTGTATCACAGACGGTTTGTGGTTGGAAGTGTCTGTGATATATACTATGTTATTAAATACCTGGCCCATCCCGATGGATCTGTCTACAGTGAGCTAGGGTGAATGCGGCGGCCGATTTTGGGCGTTTGGTGAAAGCATATCGCAGATTTGCAAGTGTGCTTATTGATCTATTTATTCTTGGTGATCTATGGTTAGTATTTACTTCTAATTAATAGTTTGCCCCAATTTAAGAATAGGTCTCACTACTCCTAGTCTACTTCAATATATTCTTGCTCGATATATATATTGCTTCACGAATAGTATGTAGCTAGGTACTTTAGATGGGCAATTTAAGGTGAATGAATGTGTAAGTGTAATGGCTAGCTAGCTATAGGAGCATTAATCTAATTTAACACTAATTTGTTACATACGTAGTGTAGATGGACCGAAGCTGGATGTACGTTGAGAACCGTGTGAGTGAAGAGTACATTGATGGCATGTTTGCTTTTAGAAGAGCTACCGAGCAGGATATATTGAAGAAGGGGATGGAATTTATGTACTGTCTATGCATTGATTGCGATAATATAAAGATGTTTACCAACTGAGCGCAGATCGAAACGCACTTGATTCGAAGGGGTTTCAAAAAGGGGTATACATGTTGGACCAGTCACGGTGAAGAGCAGATTATACAGGAAGATAGTAACATCGTAGAGGGAGACAACGATATGCCGGATGTGGACTGTACTTTCGATGAGGATAGGTCGCACGATGACAATTTAGATCAGATGCTACGCGATGAAGAAGGGAACTATAGTGTGAGGACCCCGGTTTATTCGGCTTGTACTGCTTAACCACCCACTTGGTCCTAGCAGCACAAATCAAATAAACCAAGCCTCAAGATATGTATACTTCCCAGAAATGCAGTATACACACCACGTTACAAAATTATGCATCAATTCCATTCATACACATAGAGCCGAAGCTAAAGCAACAAATCAGAAGACATACATAATATAAAGAGAGTTATTACAAAAGAGAGGCCGACCGGCCAAATAACACATAAGTAACTAATTTAAACAATGAAGCAAAGGGCCATAAGATGGCGATAAACAAAAGCCAATCGGTGTGCCTTTACCCACAAGGCAACCAACCGGACCGCCAAGCTAATCGCTCCGCACACCGCCACAACAAATCTCACAAAAGTGAGGCCCTCGAGCTCACCTTCTTCCTCTGCAACAAAACAATTAAGATAGCATCCGAGTACAAAATTGTTTTTGTACTGCAAGATTGACGGTAAGATAACGAACTATAATGAACTACATGCAAGCTTTATTTAAGTGGAGGAGGCTCGACTTATTTTCAAGATAAAGCAAGTTTTCTTTGCAATAAGGTAATACATTTAAAAGCAAGTTGGCAATTAAATCTTATTGTTCAAATAAAAGAGAGACCAATATAACAATAGGTAGATGACAAAGATCCCGAAGTGACTAACCCAATAGCCACCACAACAATAGCATGAAGTACCCCTTCATACCACCCATGTCAAGTTTTAAGTTTTTAAAAGGTTGTAGTCTAGTTCTTGCGGGAAATAACCAAGCGTGTCTATAACCTAGGACGAGGCTATTCGAATAGTTTTAACCCTGCAGGGGTGTACCAATGTACCCACACGATAGACCGCCTTTCCACCAGCCACGGTTAGCATACTTCCTTTGCTATGCGGGCACGGCTAAGTCTAACAAGACGCTTTCCAATGGACGATGCTAATTAAGAGTCGCAACCCACGGGGATAAGGACACATTAGACAGCCTAACCGGACTGCTAATGCTCCCCTCCCACACCACACACACACACACAAGAACACACCCACCGACCAGCTCATAATTAACACCTCCCAGAGTACTTAGTCAAGAGATGTCCCATATCCCTCTCGTATGGTTAGCACGCAACAATTGCTTGGATCAATGGCACAAGTAACTCGGTCCTTAGGGACTTAGGCACCATTCCATTCACACCCAACAGATCACACCAACATACCATTGTGCCCAAGTCAAGATATAATTTTTGTTTTCAGTTTTTGATTTGCAAATTAGTAAAATACAAGGATTGGACATAATGGAATAATATAAGTATTTGTGTGATCAAGACCATCGACTAAGTCGATGATCGCCCATACTACCGATAACTAGGCATGGCTAAGCAATATTTATTCGAATCTACTAAGTGACAAGAGCTCATCCAACTAACTCTAATCACAACAAATAACCTAGGCTCGTAGTAAAGGATAATTATTTGCCTACAGATTATGCAACCGAGGATTAACTAATTAATTTAACAACAAAATAGCAATGCATACATAGAAGTTAAACAAAATATTAGACTTTAAAAGTAATGGGACCAAATGGAAATGATCAAACCGCTTGCCCAGGCTGCTGCTCACTATGTCTTTAGAGGATCACTCTCAAGGATGGCACGATCGTCGGAACCTACCGAAAGAGCGAAAAAGAACCGATAAGAACAAAGAAAATGAAAAAGACTCTAAAACCAAAATGCTCCAAATACTCTGAAAATTTTACAGCAGCAAGAGCATGATTTAAAATGAATTTCGAAACAAGAAACAATTGATTTGGACTCTTATTGCAAAAGATATGATCAAAACAATTGGTTCGGCTGAAAAAATGCAATCTGTTACTATTCACATAATTAAATTGTTTGGTGAAAATTTCTAGAAGGGTGGTGTAGCTGAAATTTTTATGGTAGGTAGCTACTGACATTTTAAGGCTAACACAAGTGGTTTCATCTTAATTGGAGTTAAAATGATTTAGTTATAATTTTTCTAAGTTAGAAAACTAAGACATGGTTAATCTCAGAATCAAAGACTACTTTAAAACATGGGTTATGCTAAAGTACTTTAACATATGCATTTATGGAACTTTAGTTTGTTAAATTTGGAGCTACAGAGCAAAAGATATGTATTTTTGAAGTTTAAAACAATTAATAAAGTGCAAATAAAAGCTTTCGGGACTTATTCTGGAAAACCGACTCAAACTGGGGAGGTCGTGGGCCGTTGAACAAGAATCACACGGCACACGAGCACAGGCGCGAACTCCACTACGAGCACCTGGGCGCCAAGACCTCATCGCGCCTAGGGGAGGTCTTAGCCGTTAGATCCAGACTTGATGGCCCAGATCCAACAGGAGGTCCTTAAGGTGGAGGTCTAAGAGAGGAGGTCTGGACGGTGAGATCTGAAGGAGGGAGGTCTTTGACGGCTAAGATCTACTGAGGAGGTCTTAACTGCCAACGACTCCACCGACGGATCTAGATCCAATGGCCCTCGTGAGATGGGACGTCGGGCCACCCAACGCCTCAACGAGTCCGGGCCTTGGTTCTTGAGATGGACGGCCTAGATCAAGATCGCATCCGGAGGGGCCCGAATGTTCTCCCGATCTGAGCCGTAGATCTAGAGATGAACGACCAAGAGAGAAACTAAGCGATAGAGTTGTAAATAGACTGAGGAGGTCTAGCCCGTTAGATCTAAATCTAACGGTCCGTAGTCGACAGGAGGTCCTAGACGATCACGATCTCCAGGGGGAGGTCCTGAACGGCTAAGATGCGAACGAGGGAGGTCTGGACGGCTAGGATCTCACCGAGGAGGTCCTAACGGTCTAGATCGAGGCGGGGAGGTCCTACGCGACAGGTGTTTAACAGAGAGAGGTCTGGACGGTTCAGATCTCCGTGGGGAGGTCCTGAACGGTCCAGATCTAGGCGGGGATCTTGCGGTCTTCTTCACAAAGGACCAGAGGTGGTCTTTTTGCAAAGAGGACCCTAAAGGTAGTTTTGAAGGTTCTCTTTACGAAAGACCAGGGGTGGTCTTTTGCAAAGAGGACCTCGGTGGGGTGGCTCAGGGGTGGTTTTTAGAAAACGACTAAGGGAGGTCTTTTTGCAAAGAGGACCCCAAGGAGGTCCGAGAGGGTGGTTTTAATAACACGACCAGGGGTGGTCTTTTTGCACAGAGGACCTCAAGGAGGTCTTTTGCAAAGAGGACCGCAAGGCGGAGGGTGATCCTAACGGCCAGGATTTAACCTACCGAGGTCTTTAACGGTCAGGATTTCAGCGGGGAGGTCCTAGCAGCTAGAGACTTATACTAGGAGATCTAACGGTCGAGATCTGGGTCGGGGTGGTCCTAAACGGCCACGATTGAAACAAGGAGGTCGGGGACTTAACTACACCTACGGCTTGCCGACAAGAACAACATTTAACACTAATGATTGGGCTCTCGGACAACTTAAATGCTAATCATTAGGCTACAATACTTGTCCGAGCAACGCACGACAAAAACCATTAGCTCGGGTTTTAGCTCACCGCCGGCGACGGGGACTTCGCCGGCGAAAACCAAAAGCACGGCTAGGTTCCAAATAGTAAGGAGATCCTACAGGTACCGAAAACTAGGGCTAGGGCGCATCCTACCGGCGGCTAGCCGGAAATGACCGAAGGAGGCAAAATACGGCCAAAACGAAAAGCTAACGAGGTTCAAAACGACTGGGTTTCCAATACTAAGGTACTCACCAGGGAACGAAGGAGGACTGGGAGTGGTCGCAGGAGCTCCGGTGACGGTGGAGGTCGCCGGAGGTGAAGAAGACGAAGCTCCCGACCACGAACAGCAGGCTCCCACTTTGTCAACCTCTGTGAAGGTTTAAACAAAGAAAATTAGGGAGATTTGGAGGTGACCAAGAGAACAAATGACAGCCAACAACTGCAATATTGAACCACTGGAGCTCGGAGGTCGCCGGAGAGCTCCAAAGTTCTGCAATGGAGGCAAAGAGCTTTCGGGTGTTTTGAGCACAAGAGGAGGGGAAGAACTAGAAGTGCAAGAGAGATTCAAAAGAAGCTTTTGGGAGAAGCTAGGGTTCCTCTTATAGCCATTTGCAAAAGGAACCCGCCACCATGTGCACCGATCTAGGGCACCCTCAAAATGATGGGAGTAGGTTGTCAGAGAAACTTTTGAGCTAAAGGGGCTGCCAAACATTTAATGTTGGCAGCACATAGCCGTTTGTCAGCCCTAGAGTTGACAAGGCAATGCTCTCTACTGACGTGCACAAAATTTGACAATGACCAGACCCCACCAGTCAGTGAGAGAACCAGGGAGAACTTGTCAAAGAGCTCAACGGCCAAAATCAGCACAAAGCTCCAACTAGAGAAGTCTGAACGGTGGGATGAGAATCTAAGGGCTCAGATTTTAAGTAAGGATCAGAGGTCCTAACGCTTAGGGGAGGTTTGAGCCCCAGATCTTAAGATGAACGGCCCATGATCACGCAAGTGCTAGGGGTGGTCGAGGAGGTCTGAGGAGGACGCCCCAGGGTGGTCTTTGCAAAAGGTGCAAAGGAGGTCCTAGGGGAGGTCCTCGAGGGTTGTCTTTGCAAATAGAACAGAGGAGGTCGTGCGGGTGGGAGGTCTTTACAAAGACCGAGGAGGTCTTTGCGGTTGGATTGAGATCCAAGGGTCATGGGTCATTGCGAGGTTGAACGGGCTCTGGTGGTGTCGTTAGTTGGTTTGACTGAGCCAGCTGGCACGAGCCGCACTGCAAGCGGACCCGAGGAACAGTGAATCCAAATTTGACTTTGAAATTAAGAGTCGAGACTTGGGGATTTATTTGAGGTAGCAACTAACTCCAAATTTTATGAAATTTTGACAAGAGCTTGCTAACCTTGAGATGGACCTTGTATAAAATTTTCGAGTTTTTATGTGAGCATTTTCTCCGTAAATTATACAATGCTTTGAGCTAGGTTTGACTACAAGTCAAACAAGTTTGATCTGCCCTTAAAACTATTCAAACAATTTCCAAAAATTGTAAAATGTTTCAGAGGGGCCACAAACCATCCCAATAACTTAGGAAAAATATTTCCAGGAGATGATCAAAACATTCGACAAGATTTTTTTTTGAAGGATCAAGATTTGGATCAAAAGACTTGTGACTTTGTATTTCCATACTCTGGTACAATAATTGTTTAGTACACACCGGAAATACATGATGTAAGAATTTTTTTTAATTTCTACTCATTTTCTTACATTTGAAACACAAGTACGGAATTTGGGATGTTACAACCCCCCCCCCCTTACAAAAATCTCGTCCCGAGATTGGGTTCACTCGGAAAAGAAAGAGGGGTAGTCTGCACGGAGGCGATCTTCTCGTTCCCATGTAGCTTCATCCTCGGAATGGTTTGACCACTGAACTTTGAGGAACTTGATGGTCTTATTCCTGGTTCTTCGTTCAGCCTCTTAAACGATACGAATCTTCCTTTAAGATTTCTTTATCCATTTATAATATTTTTTTTTGTTGTACTTGGATCTAATTCTCGAACTCGCTCACCCAATTGACACTTTATTTATCAAGATATTGTTCCCACTGCGTTCCTTGAGACATAACGCTCAAACAAGCGATCGGTACGAATCTTGGGTCTAACCTGGTAGAAAATGTGCCACTTTAGTTGACACAGAGAAACTTACCAATTCCAGATAAAACAAGGATTGACAGACTGAGATGTCTTTCTAGATCCTAAGGTTGATGGAGCAAGGCCGTTGTTAGCTGGTGGAGCGATTTGTCTGGTCAATTCTGCCAACAATGGGATCTCAGCCTGTTAACTAGCTATGCAGAGTCATCCCTCCGCAACTAGCTTCTTAGAGGAACCAAGGCCATTCTCAGTTGGTGGAGCAATTTGTCTGATTACTCCACTAACGAACGAGACCTCAGCTTGATAACTAGCTATACGGAGTCATCCCTCCGCAGCTAGTTTGTTAGAGGAGCTATGGCCATTTAGGCCACCGAAATTTGAGGCAATACCTAGTAGGTGATGCCCTTGGATGTACAGGGACAGAAGGGGGCCACTCAAGTCAAACGACCGAGGACAAACCAGATAGTAGCATTCTTCTTGGGGGAAAACGGGGTAGGCTAGCAAGGCTTGATAAAATCGAGGTGGTGTCGGGCACCAGATAAAAGAGCAAAACAAAGACCACCAATAGTAGCAAAAGACGGGATACAAGAGAATGAGATGCTCCTGAACTGTATCAGGGCAAGAGGTAACAAGAAGCGTACCTACATGATACCGGGTACCTCCTGTGCTTTCCCAGCTGAAATGGAGTTGTTTAGAGTACGAACAACCCTCAGGTCAGGATGTTTCGCGGGTGCATGTGATCGAATCACGGGCCGCGAAAAGAAACGAGAGGTTGTTGCAAGCTTCTTAGGACAATTATTAGCATAATGACCTGGAGCTTGCAAAAGAAACAAGTGACATCGAGATTATGGGGGCACACACGACTCGCAGTGCACGTGATTGAGGCACGGCCCGCAGAGGTGAGGGTGGCTGCACTCTCCTTAGGACAATTATACGTATAGTGACCCTTGTTGTTGCAGAAGAAACAAGTGACATCGGCTATCTGTTGATGCTTGCGACGATCCTTTGGCTTTCCCTTTCTACCTTTAGCAACAACGGGATTTTCCACCACAATCTGAAAGTCGGGGAAGGTATAGACTGGTAATCTATCATGCAGTTCCTTAGACAAATCATTCGAGAACTTCTTCGACCGGAGGCATCGGCGATCGCGATACTTGTAGATGACCAAGAAGTAGTCGCCAAGTTCTAGTGACTTGGCGATCACCGTGTTCATGCTACACTCCTTGGGATAGTGATTGCTTCCTCGCAGAGGAAACAAGTGATTCGGGCAATGGACGCTTTCTAGGCAAGTGGTCTTCGCCACGCTTTGGGCAAGTCAGTAGTACACTCGTTCAGAGTGTCCTTCCTCACCACATCGCCGATGCACCTTGACCTTTCCTAGTTCACGACCTTTGACGACATGGCCCCTTCACCATAACCAATGAAAAAGGGAGGCAATTGCCATTCCTGTGGCAATGGGAACAAACTCACATCGCTGGTCCGTCCCGACATCCTCGCATTTAAGAGATGGGTTAGCAAAGCAACCCTGAAACTAGAAGTCGAAAGGTGCAAAGAAAAGCCAAGGACTAGGGAGTTCGACAGAAAGTTGGAGTGGGGATAGATTCTAAGATGGACAAGGATTAAACCCGAAAGCTCAAGGCAAAGAAACAATAACTCATTAGGAGATGAACTAAAAATTCCCAAAAACAACCACAAAATCAGCACAAGGTTTCAATCACAAGAGCAACTTCCCGGTACGACTAACTCGTATGAAAAGAATGAGCAATCGGTTTAGGAATGCAAATTTCAGCACACCACTTAAGTCTTATCATAACTAAATAACAGGGTAAAATCACTAATAAGGGGTGTTAGATACTTAGCCAACTAATATCACATCTTACCCTTTTATTCCCACAAGTTTTAGTTGATTAACCTCTCATTTTCTACCCTATTTAGGACCTTTGAGCTTGCTGTCCGGAAATTGACGCTCGCTGTCCAGATTTTGCATCCAAGCTTCTAAGCCGAAATCTTCAACTTCCGAAGCTTCAAAACCTTGTAGAGGGCAGCTAACACTTCAATTTGCCAAACTCAATGGTTCCCAAAATCCAATTAATCGATAACAACTATCTTTGGAGGGAAGGAGAGGAAAACAACTTTTAAAACCCAAATTAAAGCAAGATGAGATAGAAAGCTAAGGTAGGTAAGGAGTAAAATCTGAGAATTTACTTAAGCTTTCATAAATCATTTGATACTTTGAAAATAAGGTTTCCAAATTATCCTAAGGACGACCAAGCTTGGGTTACTACGGTCAGAATGGCTCTGATACCAACTTTGTGAGGACCCCGGTTTATTCGGCTTGTACTGCTTAACCACCCACTTGGTCCTAGCAAAGACAAATCAAATAAACTAAGCTCGAGATATGTATACTTCCTTAAATGCAAGATACACACCTGCTACAAAATTATGCATCAATTCCATTCATACACATAGAGCCAAGCTAAAGCAACAAATCAAGACATACATAATATAAAGAGAGTTATTACAAAAGAGAGGCCGACCGCCAAATAACACATAAGTAACTAATTTAAACAATGGAAGCAAAAGGGCCATAAGATGGCGATAAACAAAAGCCAATCGGTGTGCCTTTACCCACAAGGCAACCAACCGACCGCCAAGCTAATCGCTCAGACACCGCCACAACAAATCTCACAAAAGTGAGGCCCTCGAGCTCACCTTCTTCCTCTCGCAACAAAACAATTAAGATAGCATCCGAGTACAAAAATTGTTTTTGTACTGCAAGATTGACGGTAAGATAACGTAACTATAATGAACTACATGCAAGCTTTATTTAAGTGGAGGAGGCTCGACTTATTTTCAACATAAAGCAAGTTTTCTTTGCAATAAGGTAATACATTTAAAAGCAAGTTGGCAATTAAATCTTATTGTTCAAATAAAAGAGAGACCAATATAACAATAGGTAGATGACAAAGATCCCGAAGTGACTAACCCAATAGCCACCACAACAATAGCATGAAGTACCCTTCATACCACCCATGTCAAGTTTTAAGTTTTTAAAAGGTTGTAGTCTAGTTCTTGCGGAAATAACCAAGCGTGTCCATAACCTAGACGAGGCTATTCGAATAGTTTTAACCTGCAGGGTGTACCAATGTACCCACACGATAGACCGCCTTTCCACCACCACGGTTAGCATACTTCCTTTGGTATGCGGGCACGCTAAGTCTAACAAGACGCTTTCCAATGGATGATGCTAATTAAGAGCCGCAACCCACGGGATAAGGACACATTAGACAAACCTAACCGGATCGCTAATGCTCCCCTCCCACACCACACACACACACACAAGAACACACCCACCGACCAGCTCATAATTAACACCTCCCAGAGTACTTAGTCAAGAGATGTCCCATATCCCTCTCGTATGGTTAGCACGCAACAATTGCTTGGATCAATGGCACAAGTAACTCGGTCCTTAGGGACTTAGGCACCATTCCATTCACACCCAACAGATCACACCAACATACCATTGTGCCCAAGTCAAGATATAATTTTTGTTTTCAGTTTTTGATTTGCAAATTAGTAAAACACAAGGATTGGACATAATGGAATAATATAAGTATTTGTGTGATCAAGACCATCGACTAAGTCGATGATCGCCCCATACTACCGATAACTAGGCATGGCTAAACAATATTTATTCGAAATCTACTAAGTGACAAGAGCTCATCCAACGAACTCTAATCACAGCAAATAACCTAGGCTCAGGTAGCAAAGGATAATTATTTGCCTACAGATTATGCAACTAGAGGATTAACTAATTAATTTAACAACAAAATAGCAATGCATACATAGAAGTTAAACAAAATATTAGACTATAAAAGTAATGGGACCAAATAGGAAATGATCAAACTGCTTGCCTGGCTGCTGTTGCTCACTATGCTGCAGAGGATCACTCTCAAGGATGGCACGATCGTCGGAACCTACCGAAAGAGCGAAAAAGAACCGATAAGAACAAAGAAAATGAAAAAGACTCTAAAACCAAAATACTCCAAATGCTCTGAAAATTTTACAGCAGCAAGAGCATGATTTAAAATGAATTTAGAAACAAGAACCAACTGATTTGGACTCTTATTGCAAAAGATATGATCAAAACAATTGGTTCGGCTGAAAAAAAATGCAATCTGTTACTATTCACATAATTAAATTGTTTGGTGAAAATTTCTAGAAGGGTGGTGTAGCTGAAATTTTTATGGTAGGTAGCTACTGACATTTTAAGGCTAACACAAGTGGTTTCATCTTAATTGGAGTTAAAATGATTTAGTTATAATTTTTCTAAGTTAGAAAAACAAGACATGGTTAATCTCAGAATCAAAGACTACTTTAAAACATGGGTTATGCTAAAGTACTTTAACATATGCATTTATGGAACTTTAGTTTGTTAAATTTGGATCTACAGAGCAAAAGATATGTATTTTTGAAGTTTAAAGCAATTAATAAAGTGCAAATAAAAGCTTTCGGGACTTATTCTGGAAAACCGACTCAAACTGGGGAGGTCGTGGGCCGTTGATCAAGAATCACACGGCACACGAGCACAGGCGCGAACTCCACCACGAGCACCTGGGCGCCAAGACCTCATCGCGCCTAGGGGAGGTCTTAGCCGTTAGATCCAGACTTGATGGCCCAGATCCAACAGGAGGTCCTTAAGGTGGAGGTCTAAGAGAGGAGGTCTGGACGGTGAGATCTGAAGGAGGGAGGTCTTTGACGGCTAAGATCTACTGAGGAGGTCTTAACTGCCAACGACTCCACCGACGGATCTAGATCCAATGGCCCTCGTGAGATGGGACGTTCGGGCCACCCGAACGCCTCAACGAGTCTGGGCCTTGGTTCTTGAGATGGACGGCCTAGATCAAGATCGCATCCGGAGGGGCCCGAATGTTCTCCCGATCTGAGCCGTAGATCTAGAGATGAACGACCAAGAGAGAAACTAAGCGATAGAGTTGTAAATAGACTGAGGAGGTCTAGCCCGTTAGATCTAAATCTAACGGTCCAGAGTCGACAGGAGGTCCTAGATACCACGATCTCCAGGGGGAGGTCCTGAACGGCTAAGATGCGAACGAGGGAGGTCTGGACGGCTAGGATCTCACCGAGGAGGTCCTAACGGTCTAGATCGAGGCGGGGAGGTCCTACGCGACAGGTGTTTAACAGAGAGAGGTCTGGACGGTTCAGATCTCCGTGGGAGGTCCCGAACGGTCCGCATCTAGGCGGGATCTTGCGGTCTTCTTCACAAAGGACCAGAGGTGGTCTTTTTGCAAAGAGGACCCTAAAGGTAGTTTTGAAGGTTCTCTTTACAAAAGACCAGGGGTGGTCTTATGCAAAGAGGACCTCGGTGGGGTGGCTCAGGGGTGGTTTTTAGAAAACGACTAAGGGAGGTCTTTTTGCAAAGAGGACCCCAAGGAGGTCCGAGAGGGTGGTTTTAATAACACGACCAGGGGTGGTCTTTTTGCACAGAGGACCTCAAGGAGGTCTTTTGCAAAGAGAACCGCAAGGCGGAGGGTGATCCTAACGGCCAGGATTTAACCTACGGAGGTCTTTAACGGTCAGGATTTCAGCGGGGAGGTCCTGGCAGCTAGAGACTTATACTAGGAGATCTAACGGTCGAGATCTGGGTCGGGGTGGTACTAAACGGCCACGATTGAAACAAGGAGGTCGGGGACTTAACTACACCTACGGCTTGCCGACAAGAACAACATTTAACACTAATGATTGGGCTCTCGGACAACTTAAATGCTAATCATTAGGCTACAGTACTTGTCCGAGCAACGCACGACGAAAACCATGAGCTCGCTTTTAGCTCACCGCGGCGACGGGACTTCGCGGCGAAACCAAAAGCACGGCTAGGTTCCAAATAGTAAGGAGATCCTCAGTACCGAAAACTAGGGCTAGGCGCATCCTACCGCTCGGCTAGCCGGAGATGACCAAGGAGGCAAAATACGCCAAAAAAAGCTAACGAGGTTCAAAACGACTGGTTTCCAATACTAAGGTACTCACCAGGAACGAAGGAGGATCGGGAGTGGTCGCAGAGCTCCGGTGATGGTGGAGGTCGCGGAGGTGAAGAAGACGAAGCTCCCGCCACGAACAAGAGTTCCCACTTTGTCAACCTCTGTGAAGGTTTAAACAAAGCAAATTAGGAGATTTGGAGGTGACCAAGAGAACAAATGACAGCCAACAATCGCAATATTGAACCACTGGAGCTCTGAGGTCGCGGAGAGCTCCAAAGTTCAACAATGGAGGCAAAGAGCTTTCGTGTGTTTGAGCACAAGAGGAGGAAGAACTAGAAGTGCAAGAGAGATTCAAAAGAAGCTTTGGGAGAAGCTAGGGTTCCTCTTATAGCCATTTGCAAAAGGAATCCGGCCACCATGTGCACCGATCTAGGGCACCTCGAAATGATGGGAGTAGGTTGTCGAGAGACTTTTGAGCAAAGGGCTGCCAAACATTTAATGTTGGCAAAGACATAGCCGCTTGTCACCCTAGAGTTGACAAGGCACTTTTCTCACCGACGTGCACAAAATTTGACAATGACCGACCCACCGCTAGTGAGAGAACCAGGGAGGACTCACAAAGAGCTCAACGGCTAAAATCAGCACTGAGCTCCAACTAGGAGGTCCGAACGGTGGGATGAGAATCTAAGGGCTCAGATTTTAAGTAAGGATCGAGGTCCTAACGCTTAGGGAGGTCCGAGCCCTGATCTTAAGATGAACAGCCCACGATCACCCAAGTGCTAGGGGTGGTCGAGGAGGTCCGAGGAGGACGCCTGTGGTGGTCTTTGCAAAGGTGCAAAGGAGGTCCTAGGGAGGTCCTCGAGGTTGTCTTTGCAAATAGAACAGAGGAGGTCGTGCGGGTGGGAGGTCTTTTACAAAGACCAGAGGAGGTCTTTGCGGTTGGATTGAGATCCAAGGGTCATGGGTCATGGCGAGGTTGAACAGGCTCTGGCCGGTGTCGTTAGTTGGTTTGACCGAGCCAGTTGGCACGAGCCAGACCTGGTGCGGACCCGAGGAACAGTGAATCCAAATTTGACTTTGAAATTAAGAGCTGAGACTTGGGGATTTATTTGAGGTAGCAACTAACTCCAAATTTTATGAAATTTTGACACTATCTTGCTAACCTTGAGATGGACCTTGTATAAAATTTTCAGAGGTTTTTATGCTGAGCATTTTTCTCCAGAAATTATACAATGCTTTGAGCTAGGGTTTGACTACAAGTCAAACAAGTTTGACTGGCCCTTAAAACTATTCAAACAATTTCCAAAAATTGTAAAATGTTTCAGAGGGGCCACAAACCATCCCAATAACTTAGGAAAAATATTTCCAGGAGTTGATCAAAACATTCGACAAGATTGTTTTTTGAAGGATCAAGATTTGGATCAAAAGACTTGTGACTTTGTAATTCCATACTCTGGTACAATTATTGTTTAGTACACACCGGAAATACATGATGTAAGAAAAAGTTTTAATTTCTACTCATGTCTGGTACAATTATTGTTTAGTACACACCGGAAATACATGACGGAAAGTCCGTTGTCGGACGAGGTTTCTAGAAGCTCCAATGGCGGACGGCGCCGACTCGGACTCGGGGAAGAAGCGGCGCGGAGACGACGACCTCGGCGGTCCACCGATCGGAGGAAGAGGGCGGCCCACCCGTCGTGGGCAAAGGAGCGGGCCCGCATGTCGCTAAGCGCGCGGCCGGCGATCACACAAGTGAGGTCGGGTGGCGCACTGGGGCGGCGAGGAGAATGGGCCGAGTTAAGGAATTCGCCCGATTGAGTTTCGAGATTTTAAATAGGTTTTTCTAATTTAGAAAATACCGTAAATTCAAATGGGCAATAGAATATAGCAAATGAACTCGAGAAAAATTCTAGAAAATCTAGAAAATATATCCGAGCACATAGAACCCAATTAAAATAGTTTTGGCTATTGTTCATGTTGGGATTATTCACATTAAATGTTTTTATTGTAAAGTCCAATATTAAGCTTTTGAAATTAAATTCAAATAAAATCCAAATGGTGAATTTTCTTCCTACTAACTATTAAAAGATTTTAAGCTCAAAATTGGGATGTTACAAACCTCCCCTTAAAGGAATCTCGACCCTAGATTCAAAGCTAGCTAGAGAAAAGGCTAGAAACTCGGCTTGCGCTCTCTCTCCACGCTCCCACGTTGCTTCTCCTTCCGAGTGGTTGCTCCATCAACCTTGCAAAACGAACCGCCTTGCTTCTTGTGAGGCGCTCGCGACATCCAAAATCTTGACCGGCGCTCCTTTTGGTAAGATCCTCCTTCAAGTCAATTGATTCCAACGGGCTTGCTCTTCGGCACACGAAGGCACTTTTAATCGCGAGACATGAAAGACATCATGTACTCCGCTAACAATCGCGTAGCTCCAACCGATAAGCAACTTCTCCTCGACGCCTGCATCTTGAATGACCAACATACCTAGGGCAAGCTTCCTTTGGCATGAAACCTTTGACACCTCTGAGCGGGGTCACCAAGATAAACGAAATCCTCGTTCAAAGTCGAGGTCACGACGACGATTATTAGCATAGCTCTTCTGCCTGGACTGAGTTATCTTCAATCTTTCTCTGATCATGGCCACTTGCTCTTCTCGCTTCGAATAATGTCCGACCGAAATCGATCGCTCAAATGCTTTCGACCAATTCAACAGGGTTCGGCAGGCACGGCCATACAAGGCTTCAAATGGTGACATTTGCAGACTAGCCTGGTAACTATTGTTGTACGAAAATTCTGCATACGGTAAACTTTTATCCCATCGGGTAGCATTAGCTAGAGCGCAAGCTCTCAGCATATCCTCCAATATCTGATTAACTCTTTCAGTCTGTCCATCTGTTTGTGGGTGATACGCAGTACTGAAATTCAAATGGGTGCCCAATGCTTCATGCAAACTCTGCCAAAAACGAGAGGTGAACTGCGATCCTCGATTTGATACTATCTTCTTGGGCACACCGTGCAAACTGACAATTCTGGCCATGTACAACTCCGCAAGGCGATCTCCTGAGTACGTGGTTTTGACCGGCAGGAAATGGGCGACCTTGGTCAAACGATCGACTATTACCCAGATCGAATCGTAACCCGGTTGAGTCTTGGGTAAACCGGTAATGAAATCCATACCTATCTCTTCCCACTTCCATTCGGAATCTTCATTTGCAAGAAACCTCGCTGGTCTCTCGTGTTCGCCTTTACTTTCGACGGTGTCGCACAAGGCAACGAACTCGCGACTTCGCTTCAAATTTGGCCACCAAAATTTAGTCTTAACATCCCGGTACATCTTGGTACTTCGTGGTGTATCGAATACTTTGAGTCATGGCCTTCCTTTAAGATTAACTGTCTGAGACCATCGATATCTGGTACACAGATACGACCATTAATCCAGAGTATGTCATGATCATCCTTGGTGAAATCTTTGAATTTCCTCCGCTATTTTGACCTTGATTTACGACAACACGGATCCTTTGGTTGTGCTTCATGAATCGCTTCTCTAGGGTAGATGTACTTTCCAAATTGGCTACAAATCCTTCAGACACAACTTCTAGCTTTAGCTTTTGAAATTCTTCATAAAGTTCGGCAACTTTCCTTTACTTCCAAAGCATTGCAAGAACTCTTACGACTTAGAGCATCCGCGACTACGTTGGCTTTTCCGGATGGTAGTGGATTCTAAGATTATAATCCTTGATCGGTTCTAACCATCTTCTCTGCCTCATGTTCAAATCGATTGGGTGAAGATATACTTTAGACTCTTATGATCCGTAGATTTCACAAATGACACCGATGAGGTAATGACGCTAAATCTTTAAAGCATGCACTACGCAGCTAATTCCGCATCATGAGTAGGGTAATTCTCCTCGTGAGGTCTCAATCGCCTTGACGCATAAGCGACAGCTCTTCCTTCTTGCATCGACGCATCCTAATCCTTGACGCTAAGCATCACAATAGATATCGAAATCCTTGCGAATATCCGCAGAATCCAAGACCGAGTCAAGTCAAACGCTTCTTCAACTCTTGAAAACTTTCTCACAGTCCGGAGTCCAAGTGAACTTTTTCTCCTTCTTCAACAATTGCGCTGAGGCTTAGCAATCGATGAGAATCCTTCGATGAAACGGCGGTAATAACTCGCCATTCCCAAGAAATCGCGAATCGAGTCACGGTCTTGGGCTGCTCCCAATGTAGCATCGCTTTAACTTTACCGGTCAATCGCTACTCCTCACTGTCATCACGTGACCAAGGAAATCCACTTCCTTTTTCCAAAAATCACACTTACTGAACTTGGCATACAACTGATGCTCTTTGAGTTTTTCCAATATTATCCTTAAATGCTCGGCGTGTTCTTCCTCCGACTTGGAGTACACTAGAATATCATCAATGAACACAACTACGAACTTGTCCAAATATTCCATGAATACTTTATTCATCATGTTCATGAAGTATGCAGGGGCATTAGTTAGACCAAAGGACATGACTAAGAACTCATAATGTCCATACCGTGTTGAGAAAGCAGTTTTCGGTATATCCTTAGGACAAATCTTTAGCTGGTGGTAACCTGATCGCAGGTCGATCTTCGAGAATACTCCGGCTCCTTTCATCTGATCAAATAGATCATCTATCCGGGGTAATGGGTACTTGTTCTTGATGGTAACTTCGTTGAGAGAACGGTAATCAATACACATCCTCATACTTCCATATTTCTTCTTGACAAACAACACTGGCGCTCCCCATGGCGACGAACTAGGTCTCACAAAACCTTTCTCAAGAAGTTCTTCTATCTGTTTCTTCATCTCTACCAATTCATCGGCTGGCATCCGATAAGGTCTCTTTGAGATTGGTGCTGTCCCTGGCACTAGGTCGATGACAAACTCAATGTCACGATCCGTGGCATTCCCAGTAACTCCTCCGAAACACATCCGGTATTCACCGACCACCGGTACTTCTTCCAAGGAAAGGGTCTTCAAACTGTTTATTAGCAAATGTCCATCACGAACCGAGGTAGCTAGAAACTCTACCTTGTTTCCTTTGGCATCCTCGATCATTCATGCTCTTCGCCACAATCTAGCACGGCTTTGTGCTTGGATAACCAATCCATGCCAAGAATGACATCTAGGGTTTGGGTATCTAGGACAATTAAGTTGGCTAGAAACTCAACTCCAGCTATGAGTAACTTAGCTCCTAAACATCCCACTCTAGTACTTAGCTCTGCTCCAGGCGACTGGACTAACAGAGTATGCTTAAGTTGCATAACTTCCAATTTATTCTTGGTTACAAACATTCCAGAAACAAACGAATGCGAAGCTCCAGAATCAAACAAAACTGATGCAGGTACTGAGTTAACCAGAAACTTACCCAGTACGATGTCCGGTGACTCCTGGGCTCCTTCCAGAGTGACGTGGTTGACACGACCTCTGATCACGGACTGTGGTGCTCCTCCGGCTTGACCGACAACTTGTGAAGCTCCTTGGTTGATCCCTGGTGCTGGTGTCTTGGATGGCGTAGCTCCAAGGTTGAAGCGTACTGGAGTGATTGTTCCCTTTGCGGACATCGGTTGGCAAAATGTCCCGGTGACGACAGCGTATGCACCTTTGCGCGTTCGTTGCTTGCTTCGGATTGGGGTTGACGGTGCGGGGTTGCGGAAGTTACGGCACCGGCGGGTGCCTTGAAGTTGGTGCGTGGTCCGAACGAAGTCCGGGTGGAAACTGCTGAACCGTGGCCGCACCGTTCTTGCTCTCTTGTGATTGATGGTTCCCTTCGAGCCATCCGGCGCACTGCTTATCCTCCGCCTCTTGCGTTTGTCCTCCAAAACAAAGGCTTTGTTGACCAGCTCTTGGAAATCAGGAAAAGTATGGGCGATCAAACTGACTTCTAGTCCAGTGTTTAGTCCCTTCAAAAAGCGACTTTGGCAAGCCTTGTCTGTGGCTACATCTTACGCTGCATAGCGAGCTATGTGTGAAAACTTGTTGAGGTAGTCAGACACTGACATAGCTCCTTGCTTGAGAGCGCGGAAGTCATCCTTCTTCAGATCGATAATGCCTTCAGCACGTGATATCGGCGGAATGTCGCAAAAATTCCTCCCGGTGATATCCCGTGGCGCCTCATGGGCGCACGAAGTTCTCCCACCATTCGCCAGCGTGCCTTCCATCCGTGAGTGGCATACGTAACCTTTTCACGATCATTGACCGGGTGATCGCAGCTTTTCTTTCAATAACTCGAGCCAATCATCCGCTTCCACCGAGAGACGTGTCCGAAAATGTTGGTGGACGAGTCCTCATAAATTCTCGCAAGCTTGATGGTCCGTGGTGACCATGAGCACCGGGCTCCATATCGTTGATTGTTATTGTTGTTGTTGGCCCGTTGTTCATAGCTTGCATCCGAGTCATCATGGTATTCATCACCGAGTCATGGCCGCCATGAAAGCTCCAAAGTTCTCGCAAGTCAATTGGGGGTGCTTGTGGCGGAACCGCCTGCGGTGGTTGCTCATTGCCTCTCGGTCTTTGAGTACCGGAACCACTAGCAAAGAGCCTCGACGAGTTTGAACCATCCGCGAAGCTCCGTGGGTTAGATAAGGTAGCAAGCACAAGATAAGTTGAGAACTAAGTAGGCGAGTTAAACCCAACAAAACACACCAAGAAACTCAAATGAAATACCTTTATTACTTAGGGTCTTAGCATGGTCGCAACAAATGCCTAAGGGCCTTTGCACTCATACTGCACACAAAAGTAAACAACGACCTAAGCACACAAAACTACCGCCTAAAGGAGACTCACTAAACTCAAATCGCTAAGCTTTCAAAACGAACTAAGACCAACTACTCGAAAGCCTCCACAACCGCGGCGACGCTCCCGACGGCTATAGACTCTAAGTGAGCCATCTTGGCAAACTGATCCCGATGCCCGAATCTGTGCAGCAGAACCGCGTTCCGGTGCAAGCGCTCCGCTGCTCCTCCGCTCGCATCTTCTTCGGCTCAACTGGCCTTCCTCCGGTCTTCTTGTAATCATCCTCGGGGTCTTCCTCTTCTTCGGAACTTGGTCGTAGAGGATCTCTTGCAGTGTGACGACCTTCTCTTGACTCTCGCAAGGCTTCATAGACATGATCCACTCCGTGATGGTTCTCTCAAGGCTTCCTCCCGGCGGCCACAAATCGGCGAGGTGCACGATCAGTAGCATTGCTCTCTCCTTCGTGGACGGGTAGCGTCTTTGGCAAGTCCACACCGTAGCTCGGGTGGTAACGGAAGACGGTGTCCTGAAGCTCCCGTGCGTAGATGTTGCAGATACGCAGCATGGCCAAGCGCGACGACTCGGATACCTTCCACCAAGTGATCTTCCTCACGAGACGCGCGAAGGTTGGCTCGCCTTGTCGCTCCTCCCGGCGTGATCGTCGAGCATGCAGATCACCCACGGTTCTCGTCCATTCACAATCCAGCTTGTTGCCGACGCATCTGGCGGACGATCAAAACCTCCAAGAACACGCAATGCTTCCAAAGCTCAAGAACAGATCCCCGAAAGGCGCCACCATAGCTCAAGACGAGGCATCCACAAGACAGACGAACAGGTAAGAGCAACTTTAAAACAGCAGGAGAGAAAAGATCATAGCAAAAGTTGAGGCGAGAGAGATATGAGGAGAGTTAAGCAATTAATTAACCTTGCAAGTTAATTTTTCTTTTAGAAAATAATTTGGACACTCTAAAGACGGCCAATCTAACTAAGGTCAAGACCTACAATCAAGTATGACTCGATACCACCTCGCCGGGACCCGTAAATACGATTCGGAACCCTCTGTATATCTTGCACTAGTCCAAAGATCACGCTAGTGCACACAGGGTTAACACAGTAAATATCGATCCACACAAGCGATAAATAAAGTAAACGATTAGTTTGAATAACAAATAAGGGTTTTGACCTTATGGTCGAGTTTACACTTATTAAGCCACGCAGGGCTAACAGGAAATAAAGCAAAGAATGAACGCAAATAACTCCAGCGTAGATCCCACCAATTCACCACAGCAACCGATCGATCCGGACCTTAACGCACGATCGGCCTTCAAATAACTCCTCCTCAGCGGCGTAGACTCCTCCTCTTACGTAGGTTTGGGCGCAAGTTTTACAACAAGCGTGAGTACACAATCAGACTGCAAATCATCCCACAGAATGCAATGTATAGATGCAGGCTTATTCTAAAGAAAAGGCTTCTGTGGTTCTTTTGCATAAAAGCAACATTTGCAATTGAATACGAATAATAGATTGAAAGCATAATTCAAAACAATTAAACAATAATAATTTAACATTTATTTCCACAAAGACACACAGCTAAACAGATTATTTCACATAGCCATATGATTAAGGTCACACAGCTCCCATCCCAACATTTTATGAAAACTACCCCTCGTGTGAAATCCCCGAGCATGTCCATGACCGTAGACACGGCTATTCGAATAGATTAATTAACACTCTGCAGAGGTTGTACACTTTACCCACAAGATACAACTAGTGTAGCAAGCACCAATCGTAACAAAATAGTTCGGAAACTTCATCTCAAACATTGACATTCCCAGTGTGCTTACAAACCGCTATACCAGCTCACATAGAATTGGTATAACACACACCGCTGGACAGGGAAGACGAATCGTCCCGCGATGCAACCACCAAGTAGTCACACCTCCACCTGTCACACACCTAACCTATCCACCGAACATCAATGCCGAGAATCCATAACTTACTAAGTTAGGCCCGCCCCATACCGCATGTGGTCGCACAAGAAGGCTCGCTCAATGGCGCACAAAGTTAAGTCCTTAATTGACCAAGGCAAGACTTCCATTTTCTAACTAAGTCACAAAGACCATCATTCCCATCACATAGACCACCATGTCACACAGTCTCCACCACTTGCCTCAGTCTAAATCCTTTACCACCCAGTTGGTTTTAGTGCAACACATGCCATCACGAAGTAATAACACATAACACACAGTTTTACACAAAGTTCTATAGTCACTTAGTCATAATTAATATTTGCAACTTACATATGATGTGAGACTCGTAGCATGGCTAAGCAATTGTACTCGCATCTAACCAACCCACGTTGGTGCTATGATATTACCAACTCATAACCAATCTAGGGTGACAAGAAATTATGACATACAAGGCCAAGGTGTGATAACAATTTTGATATTAACTATGCCCAAAGTATTTAAATAAATAATTAAAGTAGAATGCAATAATTTAACACAAAGTAATTTGAAAACTGGGTTCAAGATGATCAAAGGTATGACTTGCCTTGGAAAAGGTCTATGTACTGGTCTTGAAATTGGGGTGCTCCTTCCTCCACAAAATTCCCCGACGAATCGACGTCTACTCGCAACCGAGACAAAAACAAACAAAACAAATAAATAACAGAGGCAAAACAAACTCCAAAAATTAAATAAAAATCTCAGATAAATATAGCTTGAATTTAGACAAATTTAGAAATTTGAATGGGCTCAATCGGAGTTAGGATGCAAAAGTTATGAGCTTTGGAAGTTTGAAATTACATAAAATGCTGAAAATCAGATTTTATGAATTTATCAATTATTTTCCTAAAGGAAAATCAGATTTAATGCGCAGTCGACGCCGAGAGATTTAGAAAAGAAATAATAAAAGAAATCTCGACATGTGGGACCCACATGTCGGTTAGGCTCACGGTGGACTAGGTCCACCGAGCCTCGGGACTCGGGGTCCGGTGGGCTGCCGTGTGGCCACGCACGTGGACGCTGACGGGGCTCCACGCAGGACGACACGCAGGCGCGTGGGGTGAGGTGGCGGTGACGTGGACGACAATGGAAACGGCGGCGCTCTGGACCGCACGGCAACGGCGACTGGCGGCGCTCCGGCGAGGTCTGATGGTACCAGAAGGAAGCCCTTGCTATTGCGAACCCGATGGTACACTCACGAGCGGCGGAGACACCCGGATATGGCCGGCGGCGAGGTTCAAGCGGCGAGCAGCTTTCTTGTCGTTGGATCGAGTTCCGCGATGCTCCGGCGAAGTGGACAGCACCAGGAGATTGCTTAGGCTCGTGCGATGCTGGTGGTGCAGTCGGCGAGCTCCGGACGGCACTGACGGTGGCGGAAACGACGAAGAACAGAGCGGCAGCGAAAACCCTAGAACTCCAATTGCGCGACGCTTAGGCTCGGGAGGATGAGGGTGGCGGCTGCGGGTTGCGGGTGTCCGGCGATCCTCGGGGGCTATTTATAGGGTCGGGGTGCCCGGATAAGGAATCCTAAATTGGGGATTTCTGCTGAAAACGAAATGGAGATAGAGTCCGCTTTGATCCCGATTGAGTGCGATATCACAAAGCGATGAGGTTAGAGATAGAGTTTGGCACAAATCCGGAGGTTTTAGTTAGGAAAGTCCGTTGTCGGACGAGGTTTCTAGAAGCTCCAATGGCGATGGCGCCGACTCGGACTCGGGAAGAAGCGGCGCGAGACGACGACCTCGGCGTCCACGATCCGAGGAAGAGGCGTTGGCCCACCCGTCACGGGGCAAAGGAGCGGCCCGCATGTCGAGGCGTCGGCGAGATGCACGCTGGCGAGGCTGGTCGGCGCACTGGGCGGCATGGAGGAGAATGGGCCGAGTTAAGGAATTCGCCCGATTGATTTTCGAGATTTTAAATAGGTTTTTCTAATTTAGAAAATACGAGTAAATTCAAATGGGCAATAGAATATAGCAAATGAACTCGTAAAAATTCTAGAAAATCTAGAAAATATATCTGAGCACATAGAACCCAATTAAAATAGTTTTGGCTATTGTTCATGTTGGGATTATTCACATTAAATGTTTTTTATTGTAAAGTCCAATATTAAGCTTTTGAAATTAAATTCAAATAAAATCCAAATGGTGAATTTTCTTCCTACTAACTATTAAAAGATTTTTAAGCTCTGAAAATTGGGATGTTACAGTTGCACGACCAAGGAAGCAAGCGAACCGTGCTCAACCAAACCCAAATTAAGCCGCTGAAATTCTTCAAGAAGGGGAGGCTGCTGCTCTTGGAGCATCAAAGTATTGCAATACACATTTCGACTAAGTGCATCCGCAACAACATTGGCCTTGCCCAGATGATACTGAATACCCATATCATAATCTTTGATCAATTCTAACCATCTTCTTTGCCTAAGGTTCAGATCTGGCTGGGTAAACAAGTACTTCAAGCTCTTTTGATCAGAATACACCTCACAACGGTTACTGATCAGGTAGTGCCATCAAATTTTGATGAGTACATGAACCACAGCAGCTAACTCCAAATCATGGGTAGGATATTTTAGTTCATGGGGCCTCAACTGCCTTGATGCATAGGCCACGACCTTGCCTTCTTGCATGAGAACACAACCGAGTCCTTGACGAGAGGCATCGAAGTAGATATCGAAGCTCTTGTGGACATCGGGAAGAATGAGCACTGGGGCTGAAGTCAATCGCTTCTTGAGTTCCTGAAAATTCTCATCACAAGCAAAGGACCACACAAATTTCTTGTCCTTCTTGAGCAACTCAGTCATCGGTTTTGCGATCTGGGAGAAGTTCTCGATAAAGCGACGATAATAACCCGCTAAACCAAGAAAACTCCTCACATCGGTGACTGACTTGGGCTTTCCCCAAGATAGAACATCGCTGATCTTGCTAGGATCCACAGCTACGCCTCCTACTGAAAGAACATGGCCCAAGAATGCCACTTCCTTCAACCAGAACTCGCACTTGCTGAACTTTGCATAAAGCTGGTGCTCACGCAGCTTTCCCAACACAATCTGCAGATGCTCAGCATGCTCTTCTTCACTCTTGGAGTAGATAAGAATGTCATCAATGAAGACCACAATAAACTTATCCAAATACTCCATGAACACCGAGTTCATAAGATTCATGAATAGAGCGGGAGTATTAGTTAATCCAAAAGACATGACGGTGTACTCGTAAAGACCATAACGAGTAGTGAAAGCCGTCTTTGGAATATCTTCAGCCCTGATCCGGACTTGATGATACCCCAACCTCAAGTCAATCTTGGAAAACACTCGAGCTCCAGTCAATTGGTCAAAGAGATCATCAATGCGAGGCAGAGGATACTTGTTTTTCACCGTCACTTCATTAAGTGGGCGGTAATCAACACACATCCGTAGGGTCTTATCCTTCTTCTTCACAAAAATAACTGAACAACCCTACGGAGATGAGCTAGGGCGGATGAAACCCTTTGCTTGAAGCTCACCTAATTGCTTCTTCAATTCCTCCAACTCATTAGGAGGCATTCGATACGACGCCTTTGAAATTGGAGCGGTACTGGGCAGCAACTCAATGACGAACTCCAGGTCTCGAACTGGAGGCATCCCAGGCAAATCTTCAGGAAAGACACCCACATAGTCACATACTGTGGGCACTTCCTGAATCTCCAAGGCTGGCTTTGCTTCAAGGGCACAAAGATGTGGCCCCTACAGCTATGGTGAAAACCCAACCCGTTCGCCTGAGGGGTTGGTGAGATAGACAATCTTCCTGCCACAATCGATCTGTCCCAAGTGTTGGCAGGGGCGGAAGTAGAACGAAAATGACCGGGGTTCACTACTTCACCATACATATAATAATATATATAATTTTTAAGCAACAATGTACTAAATAGTAATTTATGTGGCAAACATTGGCAAAATGCATCATCTAGTCAGATATTGGGCTGAACCGGGGTGCATAACTTTTGAGCTAGGGGATGCACGCGTAGTAATATTGGACTAATCTTTGCTATTTTTTTTGACCCGGTGTCCTGTGACACCGGGTTCTTCCATTTGCCTTCGCCCCTGAGTGTTGGGACAACCAATCCATGCCAAGAATCACATCCAAGCTTGCTGAGTTGAGTAGGATGAGATTCGCCAAGAATCCCACTTCTTCTATTTCAATAGAAACATCCCGGCACTCCAGATCAGCTCTCATTTCCGAACCCGGAGAACGAATAAGCAATGGGACCCCCAAAGGAACAACGTGAAGGTCACAAGCAGTAGCAAATGATCTCGAAATAAAAGAATGCGAAGCTCCTGAATCAAATAATACTGCAGCAGGGCGAGAATTGACAAGAAGCGTACCCAACACAACGTCGGGTGCCTCCTGTGCCTCCTCAGCCGAGATATGGTTGACTCGGCCACTCCACGCGCCCTGGGTCTTCTGGATAACCTTCTGGTCAGGTGGATAACCATTTCCTTACCCGCGTCCTCCATTAGGACGAGGGGCCGCTCCAATCTTCATAGGGCAACTATGCGCATAATGGCCCTTGTTGTGGCAGAAGAAGCAGGTGACCTCGGCAGCCGGATTGCGGAGGACACCCTGCTGCTGGATTGCAAGTGCACGTGACTGAATCACGGCCTGCGAGGGACGTGGAGCTGGTGCTGAAGGCCTCGGCGGTGGTGAAGCCAGAGAACGGGCCCCTGGTGCAGGCCCAACACGGGGACGAGAGAGGCTGACCTATGCAGACCTCTGGGCCTCCCACTTGCGCTTGTGGGACTCACCCAGCGCATTTGCCTTCTGCTCAGCAATCACGGCCTTGTCAACCAAGGCCTGGAAGTCGGGGAAGTCAATGATAGAGAGCTTGTCCTGTAGCTCCTCAGACAAGCCCTCCATGAACTTCTCCTACTTGGCCTCATCAGCGGCCACCTCACCTGGAGCATAACGAGCCAAGTGATTAAACTCGTATAAATACTCCGTCATAGACTTGCGCCCTTGTTTGAGCGCGAGAAACTCCTTCTTCTTGAGCTTCATCAGGCCATCGGGGATGTGGGCCCGACAAAAGACAGTCCTGAACTCCTCCCATGAGACCACGTGGCCCGCGGGCTGCATGGCGAGAAAATTCTCCCACCATGAGAGTGCTGCACCCTCCAGCTGATGGGATGCAAAGAGTGCCTGATCTTGTTCCTGGCACTGAGCAATGTTGAGCTTTCGCTCAACCAGACGCAGCCGATCATCTGCGTCAAGGGGGTCCTCAGATCGGGAGAAGGTGGGTGACTGTGTGCGAAGGAACTCCGCGAGTCCCCCACGAGGCTGATGTCCACCACCTCCAGATCCCGAGGCTCCAGAGGGAGTGGAGGTGTTCCTCGCGATGACCTCCAAGATCCGAGTTTGATCCATACGGTTCCGCTCGATCTGAGCGAGAACCTTAGCCATGGTCGGAGGAGGGGGAAGTTCCTCATCCTGACCCAAAGGCTGACCACTGCGGGTTCTTCCAGCCATCCTGTTCCACAAAGTAAGTTAGCAACAACTCTGGAACAGAAGGCATGGAAAAACAACTAACAATTCTACAAAATGAACTCCAAAGGCTTAAAAACCAGCATAAACTTACAACAAGATCTTAGTTTACAAAATCAACTTCCCAATATGACTAACTCGTATTGAAGAATGAGCAATCAGTTTTTAGGAAGGCAATTTTCAACACATCAACCTTGGTTCAATCACAGCTAAAAAGCATGGTAATCCACCTAGAAAAGGGTTAGACACTTAGCTAACTCATATTACTTCTTACCCTTTTATCCCCACAAGTTTTAGTTGGATTATCCTCTCATTTTCAATTATGTATACTATAAATAGCTAGCTGTCCAGAATTTCTTGTTTGTTGTCCAGATTCTGCCTCCACCTGTTCTGGCCGAAAACTTCACTTCCAGTAGCTCCTAATCTTCTCCAAAGGACAACCAACCCTCAATTGAAAGCCCTGATGGTTTTCCCAAAACCAATTTAATCGATTAAACAACTATCTTTGAAAAGAAGATGAGAGGAAAAACAATTTTCCAAATTCAATCAAGAATAAGGTGAGATGAGCCAGCTAAGATAGATAAGAAGTAAAATCTGAGATTCTACTTAAGATTTTCATAAATCATTTGACATTTAGAAACTAAGTTTTTAAAATATCCTAAAGACGACCAAGCTAGGGATTTCTACGGTAAGTATGGCTCTGATACGAACTTTGTGAGACCCCGGTTTATTTAGCTTGTAATACATAGCTTTCCATTGGCTCTAGCATTACAAACAAAATACACTGTATCTCAATGGACATGTGCTTCCCAGAAATGCAGCACACATACATTCATAGAAAGTCATGCATCATTCACATACAACATAATATAACAAGTCTAGCAAAGACATAAGGTAAATAGAGTTATTACAAAAGGTGCTGACCGGCCAAATGATAACAAAAGAGTATAAGACAGCAGAAGCAATAGTGCCATAAGATGGATATAACAAAAGTCGACTGGCTAGCCATAACCCACAAGGCAACCGACCGGGCTGCCAAACTAGTCGTCCCAAACACCGCCGCAGCACAACTCACAGAAGTGAGGCCCTTGGGGCTCACCTTCCTCCTCTTCAACAAGTAACATTAAGCAAAGCAAATGAGTACACTAATGTACTCACAAGACTGATGTGTAGGATAACAGACCTATACTTATGCTACATGCAGGCTTCTTTAAGTGGAGGTTATATGTCTCATTTGCACAACGCCAACTTTGTTTGCAATAATGTAATACATTTGAAAGCAAGTTTGCAAATCTGTTTTTATTGTTGAAATAACAGCGAATGATAATAAATACAAGTAACCACCTAGAGGTGACTAACCCAAAAGCCACCACATCATAGCACGAATCCCTGATTCGTACCACCCATCAAGTTTTAATTAAAAGTGTTGTAGTCTAACTCTTGAAAAGCTTACCCAAGCGTGTCCATAACCTAGGACGAGGCTATTCGAATAGTTTTAACCCTGCAGGGGTGTACCAGTGTACTCACACTTTAGACCACCTTTAAGCCAAATAAGCACACTTCCGTAGGTATGCCGGCACGACTAAGCCCTACGAGACGTTTCAAATATTGTGCATTAACTACGAGCCGCTCGTATGGATCGAAACCCATACGCTTACATTGCAAGCCGAAAGACAACCGATCCATCACGGGGGAAATCTTTCGGACACTACAATGCTCCCATCACCATCCCTCCTGCGACTCCCTGCGACTCGGAGCCAATACATGCCACAATACTAAGTCAAGAGAGGTCCCATACCCTCTAGTGTGGTTAGCACGCAAAATTTGCCTGGATAACAGAGATTCACAAGATGTTCGGTCCTTAATTGACTTGGGCACCATTCCAGTCACACCCAAATTCACACCATCTTACCATTGTGCCCAAGTCCAAATTATTTTATTTTCAGTTTTTAGTTTTCATGATTTAACATAGCTCGAAGCTGAAACATAGAGTCATAATAAGTATTTGTGTGATCAAGGTTATCGACTAAGTCGACAACCGCCCATTTCTACCGGTAGCTAAGCATGGCTAAGCAACATACTCGAAAACTACTAAGTGACAAGGGCTCATCCAACGAACCCAAAATCACAGCAAAGTAGTCCTAGGCTCAGTAGTAGAGGATAAACATTTACCTACAGATTGTACATCTAATAGGCCAACTATCGACAATAGTTAAAACAAGATAGCAATGCATACGTAGAATTTGCAAACAACATATTATACTTGAAAATACAGGGATTAACATGGTCAAACTGCTTGCCTTGCTGGAGTTGCTCACTGTGCTGCAGAGGGGAACTCTCAGGTTCAATAAACCCTTCGGAACCTAACGCGAAAATGCGATAAACCCGATAAGAACGAAGAACCCCAAACAAAACTCAACAGCAAAACTCTTCCAAATCTTATTAAACATATACAACAGCAAGGTTATGATTTTAAATGAATTTAGAAACAAGAATCAAGTCATTTGGATTAAGTATGAAAAATTTATAGCTAAAACAATGTCCCTCAGCCTGTTAATTCAATTAAATTAATTACTGGTACTGTTCATGGCATAAATTTCAAGAATGATCTAGAGTCTGAAATTTTTATGATAGGTAGTCTATGGCATTCTAAGAAAAGCAAAGTTGAGTTTACTCAATTTGGAGTTAAAATGAATTAATTATGATTTTTTTCAAGTTGTAAAACTAGCACATGTTACTTTTTAGAAATGAAAACATGATCAAAACCCATTTCACATTAAAGTATGCTAACATAGGAATTTAACAAAATTGAGTTTGCACATTTTGGAGTTATACAGAAAAAAATATGCATTTTACAAGGTTCAATTCAATTTTTGGAATATTCTAAAATAGCTGAAATCAAGTTAATATTGTTTATAAAATTTTATGTTACAAGAACATATCTAAATGCATTTTTAGATTAAACTCTAGTTAAACATGAATTTATCCCAACTGGAATCATCAAAAAAGGTTTTAAAATGAATTAGTTATGAGTTTTCAAAGTTTTAATACAATTTTTAGTTGACAAATAAAGACTTACCGAAATAAAACAGACTTAAATCAATAAGAAAGGATGTGGACAAACGTGGGCCCTTGATTCGGAATCCAACGGCCCACGCGCTGGAGAAATAGCGCACGCGCGCAATCTTAAAGAGACTCACCGTTGGATCTAGATCCAACGGTCTACGAGGATTGGGCCGTTCGGGCGACGCGGACGGCACGATCAACCACAGCCGTAGATCTCAAGACGGAGGACTCAGGGCGCTGCGCACTTCGGGTGGTACGAACGTGATGAGGACATCACTTCTTCGGATACACACAACAATCCTCCACTTGACATTCAAGGACCAATCACTAGAGCTCGCGCCCGACAATTGAATTTACAGGTGAGCTCGTTCCTAAGTACTTCTTTTTGTTCATTTGAGAACCGATTGCTACCTAATGATGTAATTATGATTAGGAACCATGGAGAGGACCTGGAAGTACTTGGAGAAGGGCTACGAAGCGCAGAAGTCCAGTAAGGGCGGTCGAATCATGTTGGAGGCCCAACTCAAGCCGACTTCGAATCCAATTCGGAGTCCAGAACCAGGCCGCACTAAAACGGACGCCCAGATCGCATCCGGGCTCCGTTTTGGATGTTCCACATATGTATCGAAAGCTGAGAAGACGACCTTTCCAATGGCTCTGGTCCCATGTCAAAATTCCTTTTGAGTCAACGGGAATCGTCGAAACAAGTGGGCATTTAGAATCTGTCAGGGTGCTGCGTCACCGTCTTTTGGGTCGTTCGGCTTTGTATCGTGTTGGAGCCCATTAGGGCGCGTCGGGGTTTTGCACGCCTCGGTCCTCTATATACAGCCGCCACCCCACCATTAGGGTTGGGTTTTGCTTAGATTAATTCGTCTTGAACAGCCATTGCTTCATCGGTTTGTGAGACCCCAACTTTCGAGTGCTAAAACAATACATCTGCAATTCCGTTGTGATCTTCCTTGTTCTTGCTTGTGTTCTTCGATTCGCAGGCGAGGATTAGCCTTCTTGGCGAGGTCAACCGGGTTGCGCACGGTTGATAACCTGAGGAGACGTGGTGCTGCGATTGCGGGGTTCGGAACGTGTTGTTCGGAAGCCGAGTCGATTTGTGTCGCGCCTCCACCAAATCGAACTTATCCAGAACCTGTTGGAAGATCGGGACCCCGTTCCCATCAAAACGGCCCCTCGATCTGAGCCGCAGATCTAGAGATGGATGGCTCACGCAATTTGGGACGTTCGGGGACCCGAAAGTTCCCCAGATCTGGGCCGTTGATCAAAAGATCGACCGTCCACGATCTACGAAGCGCTGCGCACTCACGCACGTGAGTTTAAAAGCACCGAGAGGGTTCTAATAGGCGGGCCCACATGGCAGTGACCCATTAAGCCTTTTAGGATAATCATTAAATGTTAACTCAATGATTAACAATGATTAACATTTAATAAGCAAATCTCTGTCCTAATCGGCAAATCCCAGTGACGACTACATCCAGCAAAAACCCGAGCGCAAACAGCGGCTTATTGCCGGCGGCTCTGGCCACGGCGGTGCTTGCAATGTGCCAAAATGGGTTGCAAATACTATTGCGCACCCAGTGGGGGTAACCTCGACGGCGGCAACGGCCTAGAACGCCGGCGAGCCGGAGATCAAAGATGGTGACCAAAACGGCCGATTGCAAAAATGGCTAAAAAGGTCCGCATTGTCCAACGAAGCGTGTGCCTCAGCATCTAAGGACTAATAAGAAGCTACCTTAGCCAAGAAGAGCTTCAAAGATGGCCGGAGAAGCTTTGACCACGGGGAAGCTCGCCGGAGTTGAAGAAGATGAAGTGGAAATAAATGCCTGAGCAAAAATAAACACCACTGGTGGTCAAAATAGCTGCAATAAGGCCCACATAAGATCCATGAACAATTAATTGCCAAAAGAACCACTTACCGGAGCTAGAGAAGAAAGGGGATGAATTCGGCCGAAAGGATCCAAACTTTAAATTGGTCCATTCCTGTGAATGAAACCCAAAATTGAGTTAGGGGAAATGCATAGGGGGTTAAGGAGTTCAAAAGGGTACAAGAAGAATTGAAGATGAACCACTGGAGCAACAAGACCATCAACAGAGCTTCACGGGTCAACAATGGTGGTTTTGGTATTTTTCGGGGTTTTGAGCTCCACAAGCAAAGAAGAGCCAAGGGGTGGTGTAAAGGAGTACCAGGAGGGGTTTTGGGGAGCTTATAAAGTTGGAGGATTAGGGTTTGGCAACAAAACAAGATTTTTGGATGAGCTAGGTCCATAGCACAACCATGGACCTTAAAAGAGAAATGATGGGGTGCAGGGTAGGGCATGCCTACGGCCGAAAGCACCAGCACCCACTAAATGCCGACCAGGGAGACGTTGTCGAGGGAGTAGACACGACTGAGGCCATGCCGCGCACTATTCACGCACGGCTCGAGGAAGAAGATGACCAGAGAAAAGCCAAGGCGAGTGTGGGCGGTCCGATTTTAATCCAGCGATTGAGATTTGCCCAAGGCCCCAAAGGTTTAAAACAGAGGAGGAGATTGAGTGCGTTGGATCTAAAATGGACGGTCACAATTGGAGGTGACAACCGGGTGACCCGAACGACCCAATTCATCTGGACGGTCAGATCTTGATCCAATGGTCCAAATGAGTTGGCGCGATCGCGATGTCCGAACATTCTCACGAACGTGGGCTGTGCGATTTAAATCCAACGGCTGAGATTGAATGCGCGTTTTAAGTGAGCCCGGGTACAGTTAGGTTACTGATCCAAGTCAAGTGGCTCGAGCTCGAGACTGGTCCACACCCGAGGAACAGGGAAACCTGGTTTTGGGTTTTTAAATTGAGCTGAGACTTTGAGGAATTTTCAGGGATAGCAAATTAACTCAAAACATTCTGAAATTGCTACTGGAGCTTGCTAACTTAGATATTAACCTTGTGTAAAATTTTCAGAGGATTTTATGCAGTGCATGTTTCTCCAAAAATTATGCAAGGTTCTGGAATAGGGTGTTGACTGAAAGTCAAACAGGTTTGACTGCCCTCTAAAAATATTCAAACAATTTCTAAAAATTTTGAAATTTTTCAGAGGGGTAACATATGAACCCTAGAGCTTAGGAAAAATATTTTCAGGAGATGATCATAAGGTTTGACAAGATTGTTTTTGGAAGATAAGGTTTTGGATCAAAAGACTTGTGACTTTGTATTTCCATAATTCTTGTACAAGAATTATTTAGAACATACAGGAAATACATGATGTAAGAAAAAGTTTTAATTTCTACTCATTTTCTTACATTTGAAACACAAGTCCAAAATTGGGATGTTACACGATCGCTGTTGCCATTCCTCACGATGTCATCATCGACATCGTTGGCCTCGTGGCCACGAGCTCTTCTCAGGCCATGACTGACCTCTGTAGCCTACGAGCCATGTGCAAGGCCATGTACAAGTCATCCATGGAGCGCATAGTGGGGAGGCGTGTGGCACTAGAGCGGGAGAAGGTGATGAAGTGGCTGGACAACGAGCGCTACCACACCGTCGTCAACCACCTGGCCGGCGTCGGCAACCCGGAGGCCTACTTCATTGTTAGCCTCATGCTCATCTTCATGCACCAGGACATGCACCACAGCCATGTGTGCCTCCATCGGGCGATCGTCATTGACCTCAAGGCCGTGGCCTACGTGCTCGGCCTCCTCCTCTACACGGCTGGCGAGGCACATGACATTGGGAAGCACTACATCAGCTAGGTCGTGGGTGAGCCAGCCGGTGGTGGGTGCAAGATGGCCAAGAGGACCAACAGGGAGTGCATGCAGTGCCAGAGGCTCACTGCGGACGCGATCCAGGAGGCGACGTGGAAGAAGATGGCTGGGCCGTAGGGCCGGGTATTGGCAATATCGAAGGACCACCACCAGTGCATGAACACTGGCTGTGGCGTGACGGAAGGGTGGGCAACTATGTCATCTTCTGCAGCAACGGTTGTAGGATTAGGCATGAGTACGCCAAGTACTTTGCACAGGTGTTGAACTACTTGTCATAAAATTATCAATTTTAGTGATACTTAACACAGACTGTTTTAAGAAAATATTTTGTAAGAAGCGACTGGCCATGCTATTTGGAGTTGAAGTTATTGTCTATGTTGAACATGTTTACTGAACATTTTTTAGCTATATATGGAACTATCACAAGCGGTTTAGTGGAACAAACCGTTTGTGATATGTATCACAAAAGGTTCTCAAATAAAACTATCTATGATAATTCATAGACTGTTCTAGAATATACCGATCTGTGATAATCGGATAATCGAAGACCGTTTGTGTTTAAAACCATCTGTGGTAATGATAGATAGTTCTAAAATTATGCTTGTAGACCAAATATCACAAACTTTTTTTTAATAAGAACAGTCTATGATATGGCATACCGAAGAAGATGGCGAGTACGCCTAAGAAAGCAATCAAGCACACAAGAAGCATGATTTTTTTGGGGGGTCATCCACGCAGCATGAGGAGGATGAGATAGCAGCCACAGCCTACTTCATCGAACCAGACATATTGGAGTGTATGATTACCTGGTGCTCTCCTAGTAGCCATGCTTCTTGAACTTGGCTACTGTGTGCCAGGTTCGATGAAGTAGGCTGTGGCTGCTATCTCATCCTCTTCATGCTGCGTGGATGACCCCCCAAAAAATCATGCTTTGTGGTGGGCTTGGTTGCTTTCTTAGGCGTACTTGCCGTCTTCTTCAAAGCAGCCGCATATCAGAGACAGATCTCACTACAGACAGATCTGTCGGGACGACTATATATTTAATGGCACATATCACAAACGATTCTTGTTAAGAATTGTCTGTGTTTTAAATATAAGAACTATATGTGACAATGCACAAACTGTTCTAAAAATAGAACCGTCGGTGACATCTCCTAAATATTACAGATGGTTTTTATTTAAAACTATCGGTGATACTTATCACAGACAAGAACCGTTTGTGATATGCGCTATTAAATATCTGGTCATCCCGATAGATCTATCTGTAGTGAGATCTGTGTCTGATATGCGGCTGCTTTGAAGGAGGCGGCCGGCTTTGGGGTGTTTGGTGAAAGAAATACCGGATTTACAAGTGTGCTTGTAGATCTATTTATTCTTGGTGATCTAAGGTTACTATTCCTTTTTATTTCTCATCAAACGAATGACATATTGTTCTGGAAATCCTAGCTATTCTTAGCATGATATTGGGGAATCTCCTTGCTATTACTAAAACAAGCATGAAACATATGCTTGCACATTCATCCATAGTGCAAATCAGACATGTAATTATTGGAATAATTATTGCAGACTCAAATGATGGATATGCAAGCATGATATATATATATATATTGCTTCATGAATATTTCATATCTAGCTACTTTAGGAGTATTAATCTAATTTAACACTAATTTGTTATGTATGTAGCGTAGATGGCCCTCCAACAGAACCCTCGATGACTCCACCTCAACCTCCGCTTTAGAAGGCCGCTGCATCGGCTCCCGTGGAGAAAAGTGTGCCGAGTCGTCTCCCACGAAGACGCATGGCAGGTGAGGCACTAAGACCAAATCGAAGAAGATTAAGGCACTTCGCAAGCCCTGAACATTCTCCCTCGGAATGTCGTTGGTCACTGACGCACAATTACCCCACCTTGGAATGGGTTGTGAGAGTTTGCATGCCTAGTACATGCAGAAGACCAACGAGCAGAGGACAAATTGGTCTACTAGCATCACCATCAGATACACGACGAAGCATTTCCTCGACTAGCCGGGCTTCTTCGTCATGGGTTTCGAAGACATATTCGAACTACTCAACCTCGACGCCTCACTTCTACGATGCTGGACACTGTAAGTGTGTACAATCAAGTTCTACATTCATGTAATACTGATAAATATCATAACTCATTGCTTATGTATAGACACATGATGCAAGAAGCCTGGCAATCGCGAGAACCAGTGGGTTTTCTCGACCCACAGTTGATCACCCAAGGCGCGGTCTACGTCAAAAATTACATAACGATGGGATTGCTTGCTCAGGGCAACAAGGACTACATACTGATACCCTACAACTAGAAGTAAGTGCTTCACTACTTGCTATACAAATTTTATTTGTACTTTATACACAACACGAACTTAGGTTTAATGACTATAGCGACATATATGAGTAGGTTTCATTGGATCCTTATAGTCATTGTACCAAAGTGGAACAAGGTAATATACCTTGATTCTCTACCCATGAACAACCACAACTACACCCTTGTGCAAGAAATACTCGACAGGTATGCTCATTTCCTCCATACATAACTGTATTGTAGCCTTCCTTCGTTTGAAACGGCCAAGGATAACTTTTTGGAATCACATAGGTCGTTCAACGCCTATGTTGCCAGGGGAGGGAGACACAAGGAATAGAGCGCCACACTGCAACACAGGACGCGATTTTTGGTACCCGCTACAACATAATAATCATATATCACACTTCGTAATAATGCCTCTCAAACTGACTATACCAATATATGTAATTCTATTTTTGCAGTGCCACTAGCAACTACAAGACCACCTATGTGCATTCTACGTTTGCCGCCATATGCAGGAAATCATGAGTGCTAAGATGAATGATCCAGAGGTTTGTCAATATCGCAATAATTATTTCCTAATTATCAATATAAATATATATGCTTACTACTTTACTCCTAGTGACAGGGCATGACAATTGAACCAAGTACATTCGATCTGAACGAACTCTCAGACGTTCGAGGATGGCTCTCCACCTTCATTAGGATGGAGATCATTGACCTGAAAGGAGAGTTTCACTCCCTCGATAGTACCACTAATAGTTCATTCAATTGTAATTCACTTTGAGCTGTAATTCAATTGTAACTTTAGCGACGATACATGAACATTTTTTTGTAATTGATATTTTGAGTTGTAAATCACTTTGAGTTGTAATTCACTTATCTGTGATTTATCTGTTTTTTGCTTTCTTATTTTCAGAGGGCATGGCTAGCATTTCCTGAGGCTAGCTGAAAAACAGAAAAAATTTAGGCATAGAATGAACTATCAAAGACGGTTTTGTGATATAAACCATCTGTGAAGGCAAACTAGCACAGACGGCTACAACTAACAACCGTCTGTCATATATCGGATATCACAGATGGTTAATTTTACTAGCCATCTGTGATATGTCTCCAATCACAAACGGTTAGTACGTATAACCGTCTGTGAGGGCCGACATATCACAGACGGTTTTTGGTAGAAGCCCTCTGTGATAGTTGGCCTTCAGAGATGGCTTCGACCCAAAAACCGTCTATAATACGTCGACATCACAGATGTTTATACGTACTAACTGTCTATGATTGGAGACATATCACAGATGGTTTTTGGTACACTACTACAAGAATACTCATACACCAATGGATAGGTAGCAACAGAACTAACAGGTGTTGTAAATGGCCTTATGGGATGCATTGTTGAATGAGTTAGGAATGCTTAATAGATATTCCACCTATCCCACATTTGAGTCAAAAGGAAAATGCACTAAACCCACCCCCACCCAATTAACTTCCTCCCTAATATTCCATTTAACTCAGCCCTCTCCGATCTATTGTTTTAGCTCGCACTGTCTCTGCTTCCACCTCCTCTCTCCGTCGCAGCCTTGGCGGTTGATGCCAACCCCCACCATCCTCCCCTCCTCGCGTCCTCTCGCACGGCCTCCTCCATCCACAGGTGCTGTACTCTGAACATAGCCTGCCCGTTCTTGATTCTCTCTTCTCTTCTGACATTCTCTGTTTCAATTCAGGTTACCATCAGTTTGCGGGGGCTTGCTGTCTGTGATACCGCTTCGTAGCGCCGTCGCATCGGTGCTCCTCCGGTTGGCGATCTCACCTGAGTCCCAGAGCTGGGGCCTCATCCCTCAAGGTGCTTTTCTCGCCCTTCTTTTCCTTCTTGGAATGCCAGGAGGCAGGAATTGGTTACGCGGAAATTCGTCCTTGCTTTTGTCTATGGTTGATTTGTTAGCTAAGTGAGCACTATGAGTTAGGATTTTTTTGTTGGGATTGGTCGTAAAAATTGGCTAGAAATGGAAATTTTGTGGGCATTATTTGCAAATTGACAAGCAGTGGATGATAATTGATTGAAATGGCAAAGATGGTTGACCCTATTCTGCAAATTGATAAGCAGTGGACGATAATTGATTGTAAATTTGTAACTAGGCTTGCTAGTAATATGTTCTGGTGAAGATCAACTATCAAGATTTACACTTTTACAGGATGAGAGATCTAGTTCTAGAATGCAAGAACATTTTAACCATAACAATTATTTATTTTTAAAAAACAAAATACATCATTACAATTTTCACCTTCAAGTTACATAGTATGTGCCATGGATGCTCGAGTATAGAAACAATGTGTTGTTCAATAATGCAACCTAAGCATATTGTAATTCACAAGTTTATTGTGAGTCTTTAGTACAAGTCATTAGGCAAATAGATTGTACTGAGTGGAGCAAGCAAGGCTAACAACTTGAAGCAATGAAGTTATTGCATGAAGCCTATCTATCTTGATGTTATCAAATTTTCAAGTTCACTACTACAAAAATGCTAATACTGGACGCCTGATCACAGACGGTTGATCAAAACCGTCTGTATTAAACACAATCACAGACGGTTTTGGTTTAGCGACCGTCTGTATTACTTCTACGCTAAAAACCATCTGTGAAGAGGTAATATCACAGACAGTTCATGTTGAAAACCGTGTGTGAAGTATCATAGACGGTTCTGAAAAAAAACTATCTATGATATTACAAAATATCACAGACGGTTTTCAACAAAAAACCATATATGGTACTTCACAGACGGTTTTCAACAATAACCATATGTGATATTACTACATATCACACACAGCTTTTGTTAAAAACCGTTTGTAATAATTAACTCATCATAGACGGTGCGTCATTTTGCTCGCTTACTAATCATCTGGTGCAGTGTAGCTCCTCAACATAGTCTTCTTCTCCATCTCTAACGCTACGGTAGCCGCAGGAGATCTCCAAACCCGGTGAGTCCATCGCCACTCCGTGCCTGGTTTGAGTATCGCCTCACGTCACTAAGCCAACTCGTGTGGTCCATTTCAGCTATTATCACCCACGCCGAGCTGTCACTGTGGACCTCTCTATCACCGTCGCCGCCATCGACGCCAACTCTTCTCGGGTGAGTCCTCAACCCCACCAAAGTCGATTTCCCCACCTATATGTACCTCTAAATCTATGTATGTGCTTTGTTTCAGTTTATTTCCACCAAGAAGACCTGTCATCGAGGAGCTTGCCGCCGTCGCCTCTGCTCACCGACGACCAGCCGCCTTGGACCTTCCCTGACTTTATTAACACCTTCCTCATGATCGAGGTGAGCTACTGGAGCATAAGCATCCTTTAATTTGAGTATTTTTCAGGCATTTACGCCGAAATCACTAGTGAAGCCCATGGGGTCGCCACGGGACATCACCGTCGTCTCGCCTCGGGTGACCTTAGGGCCTGAGCCACAACTATTAACAATGCGATGTCACCCTGAGCCTAATTTGAGCTTCAAATCCTACTATTTTTAATCATTTAGTAAATAAACTAATGAGTCTATGACATGTGGGACCGCCATAGATTTTATAAATAAAATTATGAAATAAAAAATGAGTCACTGACAAGTAGGGCCCACATGTAAGTTAATAAAATCTAGAAAAATGAAAAAAAGAGAAAAGCCACCTTTAGTTCAGAGAAAAATACGTTTTCTCTGTTGGAAAGAGTAAGCCTAAAAAAATACGCTTTCGAAGTCACCCTTTTATTTATTTCTAGGGTTTTCAATACGAACTGTGTGATGGACCGAAGCTGGGTGTGCGCTGGCAACCTTATGAGTGAAGAGCACATTAATGGCATGTCTGCTTTTACAAGAGCAGCTGAAGAGGATATGTTGACTAAGGAAGTAGAATATATGTATTGCCCATACATTGACTGTGAGAATCTGAAAATATTTAAGAACCGAGTACAGATCGAAGCACACTTTATTCGAAGGGGTTTCAAAAAGGGTTATACATGTTGGACTAGTCACAGTGAAGAGTAGATTATACAGGAAGGTAGTAATAACGACATCGCCGACGAAGTCAATGATATGCCACTGAATGATGTCGATTGTGGTTCCGATTCGAATAGGCTGCACGATGACAATCTAGATTATATGCTTCGCGATGCAGAAGGGAATTGTGTGTAACATCCCAAATTTTGGGCTTGTGTTTCAAATGTAAGAAAATGAGTAGAAATTAAAACTCTTTCTTACATCATGTATTTCCTTTGTGTACTGGACAAGTATTGTACAAGACTTATGGAAATGCAAAGTCACAAGTCTTTTGATCCAAATCTTGTTCCTTCAAAAATATTCTTGTCAAATGTTGTGATCATCTCCTGGGAATATTTTTCCTAAGTTCTTGGGATGGTATGTGACCCCTCTGAAAAATTTCACAATTTTTAGAAATTGTTTGAATATTTTAGAGGCGATCAAACCTGTTCGACTCTCACCAAACACAAAACCAGTACCTTGTAGAATTTTGGAGAAAAATACAATGCATAAAAACCTCTAAAAATTTTACACAAGGTCAATGTCTCAGTCAGCAAGCTACTGTAAAATTTCGGAATTTTTGGAGTTATTTTGCTACCCCAAATAAATCCTCAAAAGTCTCAGCATATTTAAAACCTAAAACCAATTTCACTATTCATTGGGTTCGAGTCGGCTCGAGTCCGAGCCACTTGACTTGGTTGAACCACCTAATCGCACCGAGCCGCGTTTTAAAACGCGCGTGCGATATCGACCGTTGATTCAAATCGCCGCCCACGCTCGTGTGAGCATTCGGACCCTCCGCTTGCGTTAATCAATTGGGACCGTTGGATCTCAATCCGACCGCCCGCATCCCCGAGCAATCGGACCGTCCGGCGAGCTCGCTTAATCGTGACCGCCCATTTTCAATCCAACGCCACCGTTCTCTTTCTCGTTCTTCTTCCTCCTCTCGCTTCTTGAAGCGCGCGCGCAATGGCGAAAGAGAGAGATTGAGTGGGTGGCTTTGATGTGTCACCTCAAATTTGCTTTCGTCAACGTCTCTCTGTGGAGCATTAAATGCGCTCAGGCTTTCTCCTCCATTGTCCCGAGTCTCACTTGCTCCCATCATTTCTTGGCCTACAACCGGAGCATGAACCGAGCCCACCATGGACTTGGGTTCTTGCTCAAAACCCTAATTCCTTTCCTATAAATTGGCCCTCTAGGTCCTCCTGGTGTCCCTTTACACCACACTTTGCTCTTCTCTGTGTTTGAGCTCAAAACCATCTCACACCTTCAATCCACCATTGTTGACCCGTAGAGCTCCAATGGCGGCCTTGGTGTCCAGTGGTTTATCTTCAACATTTCTTGCACCCTTTTGAACTCCTCAACCTCCTTTATATTTCCCCTAACTTGATTTTGGGTTGCATTCACAGGAATCACTCAATTTTAAGTTTGGAGATTTTCGGTTGGTTTCACCCCTTTTCTTCCCCAGCTCCGGTAAGTGATTCCTTTTGCAATTATTTGCTTTTGGAGCCTCTTTGAGCTATAATGAAGCTGTGGTAGTGATTTGGTTCCACTCATTTTGCTCAGAACCTCATCTTCCACTTCATCTTCTTCGGCTCCGGTGGACTTCATCGTGTTCAAGTCTTCCCGCCATCTTTGGAGCTCCTCTCGGTTAAGGTAGCTCCTATATAGCCCTAGAAGTCATGGCACTCGCTTCCTTGGACCGCAATGAGCATCTTGCTATTTTCGTGTTTTGCCGTGTCGGCCTCTTTCTTTGTTTTCCGGCTCGCGGCGTTCCTGCACTCCCACCGCGCGAGGTCATCACCGTTGGGTCCGCAACACTATTGCGAACCCATTTTGATAGTTTGTAGGCGCCGCCACGATCGAGTCGCCACGACAAGCCTCAAAGCCACTCGGGTTTTGTCGGTGAGAAGCTCCATTTTCGCCGATAATTAGGACACATTTAATGTTTAATGATTGCCAATCGGTAGAGCATTAATGATGTCTTAATCGGCCTAATGTCTCACTGACATGTGGGTCCAATTTCTTAAATCACCCGCTGCTTTTATCCGTGCGTTTAGGCATCATTAATGCTAATCATGGGTTAATTAAAGTGTCGGCACTATTGGTCGCCGAAATAACCCCTGTACCTTTGCGGGTGGGCCCATAAGCTCAAAACCGAAACCCAGAAGTCATTAGGGCTGATTTTGGGTTTATTTATTGCTAATCATTGTTAGCAATAAATGTGTCCGAAATTACCTTTTTGGGTCACTGACGTGTGGGCCCTCTGTCCCTAAATCATCTCTGTTCAAAATCTTTAGGACACATTAATTACTAATCATCACTAATCATTGGTCATTAGTAATTAATTAGCTGTCCTAAAAGCCTCCTTTAAGTCACTGACAGGTGGGTCCACGTGCACTGTGCACGTGTGTTAAGACTCGCATGTGTGACTCTCAGTCACTGACATGCGGCCCCACGTGTCAGTATTCTTGTTTGCACTTCAATCTTGGACCGCCGTCCATTTTGCGACCGCGCCCGGATCTTGTATGCATTCGACCATCCGTTCCCCTCATCATTCTTGGCCGCCCATCGCTTGATCTCGCGCCACGATCATGCGTGCAATCGGACCTTCCGACGGGAAGTGCTCTCCGTGCCGTTCATCTTGAGATCTACGGCTGTGAGCGGCCAAGGCAACCGCACCGTCCGGTTGCATTCGTCCTCGTGAGCCGTTGGATCTTGATCCAACGGTGGGCTCCGGTTTTGAATCACGCGCGTGCGCTGTTTTCCGTGCGTGTGGCTCGTTGGATTTTGCATCAACGGCCCACGAGCGTCCACGTCGTTTATTTTCGGTTGGGTTGGTTTTTATTTCTGTAAGTATTTATTTATCAACTGAAAATTGTATCAAAACTTTAGAAATTCATAACTAATTCAAGATAAATCCTTTTTACATGAAACCAACTGCAATAAATTTGTATTTCACTAAAGTTAATATAAAAATACTTTTAGCTATGCTTCGGTAGTAGAAAATTCTGTAATCCTTAATAGCTTGTTTTCTGCTAGTTTTATATATTCCAGAATTGTATTAAAACTTGGAAAATGCATATCTTTTCCTGTATATCAGCTAATTGAATGATTTTAACTTTGATAAATTTGTTATTAACTAAACTTTAATCTAAAAATGGTGGTAGGCCTAAATCAGCACCAGAAAAATATGTTAATAGATTTAACCTTATTAGTAGCATTTAAAAATTCATTTAATGATGTAATAGGCACCAGTAATTCACTGTAAATCCTAAAAATAGAAATTTGATGTTAGGAAATCATTCATATCATACTATAATATGAAATGGGTTTTGCACATGTTATATTTCTGAAAGTGCATTATGCTAATTTTGCATCTTAGAAAAATCATAACTAAATCATTTTAACTCCAAATGACCTGAAATTTTATATGGGTTACCTCTATACCAGTAGGTAGCTACCATAAAAATTTCAGCTTCAAAATCTTTCTAGAAAATATTTTTGCTACAGTGCTAATTATGGTAGAAAATGGGTTTTAGGTAATATCTTTTGCACCACAAATCCAAATTAGGTTTTTCCAGTTTCTATGTCTTGGTATATTCGTATTTCACCTTGTGTATAAGTTTCAGTCGCATTTGGATAATTTTTGCTTGCTCTTTGTTTAAGTGTTGCTAGTCTTATTGGTTGTTCTTGGTTCTTTTGCCTTTCGCTTAGGGTTCGACATTTGCGGTAATCCCGATAACGACCCTCCACAACAGCTTTGAGCAACAGCAAGAAGGCAAGCGCTTTGATCATGTTAATCCCAGTATTTTAAGTATTTATGTTGATTACAAATTCTATGTATGCATTGCTATTTTGTGTTAATAGTTGGCCTAGTAGATGCATTTCCTTAGCAAATGATTATTCTCTACTACCATGAGCCTAGGTTACTTGTCGTGATTTAGAGTTCATGGATGGGCTCTTGTCACTTAGTAGTTGCGAATTAATTGCTTAGCCATGCTTAGCTTGGTAGAAATGGGCGGTTATCGACTTGTCGATAACCTTGATCACATCAAACTTATTATGATTATGATTTCCACCTTGTGCTATGTCTACTTATGAAAACTAAAACTGAAAACAAAATGATTTAGACTTGGGCACAATGGTATGATGGTGTGATTTTTGGGTGTGATCGAATGGTGCCCGGTCAACAAGGACCGAACATCTTGTTACACTAAACCAAGCATTTTAGCGTGCTAACCACATTAGAGGGTATGGGACCTCTCTTGACTTAGTACTTTGGCGTGTATTGGCTCCAGTCGCAGGAGTCGCAGGAGGGATGGTGTTGGGAGCATTGTAGTGTCAAAGACTTCACCCGTGATGGGATTTGTTGTCTTTCGGCTTGCAATGTAAGCATATGGGTTTCTATCCATATGAGCGGCTCGTAGTTAATACACAAGATTGGAAATGTCTCGTAGGACTTAGCCGGCCATGCATACCTTCTGATAGTGTGCTTGTGGCTTGAAGGCGGTCTGAAGTGTGGGTACATTGGTACACCCCTGCAGGGTTAAAACTATTCGAATAGCCTCGTCCTAGGTTATGGACACGCTTGGCAAGGTCTTTCAAGAGTTAGACTACAACCTTTTAAATTAAAACTTGATGGGTGGTACGAATCGGGATTCGTATATGTTGTGGTGACTATGGGGATAGTCACTTCAGTGGTTACTTGTATGTATCTTTACTTACTGTTACTTTGATAACAAAACAGATTTGCAAACTTGCTTTTGAAATGTATTACATTATTGCAAATAAAGTTGGCTTCATGCAAAATGAGACATACAACCTCCACCTAAATAAGCTTGCATGTAGTTTATGAATAGGTCTGCTATTCCACACGTCAAGATTAAGGGTACAAAGACAATCTTTGTACTCGGATGCTATGCTTAATTGTTCTTGCAGAGGAAGAAGGTGAGCTGAGGGCCTCACTTTTGCGAGCTGTGTTGTGGTAGCTTGCGGGGCGATTAGCTTGGCGGCCCGGTCGGTTGCCTTGTGGGTTGTGTGGCTAACCGGTCGACTTTTGTTCTAGCCATCTTATGGCACCTTTTGCTTCCGCTGTCATTCTTGTATATTGTTCTATTTGGCCGGTCGGCTCTCTTCTGTAATAACTTTACTTTATGTATGTCGTTGTTAAACCTAGTGATGTATGTGTATGGAAATGATGTGTAATTTTGTGATGATGTGCATATGCTGCAATTCTGGGAAGCATATGACCATCGAGGCTTAGAATGTTTAATTAGTAACGCTAGAGCCATTTGGAGGTTAAGTGTTACTAGTTAAATATTCCGGGTCCTCACATTGTGATGAGAGGGAGTATGTTAAATTCCGAGGCTTGATGGAGGACTTGGAGAAACCTTTCTTCCTGGTCTGCAAGCCAGAATACACAAAGTTGTCATCCGTGCTTGAACTGCTGAAATTGAAGGCAAGCAACGGTTGGTCTGACAAGAGTTTCATAGCACTGTTAGGTCTCTTAGCGGACATGCTTCCAGAGGGAAACAAGTTGCCACCTACAAAGCCAAGAAGGTTCTTTATCCATTGGGAATGGAAGTAGAAAGAATACATGCATGTCCGAACGACTGTATCCTCTACCGTAATGAGTATGCAAACATGCATGTATGTCTGGTGTGCAATGCATCCCGATACAAGCGTAAGAATCAATCAGATGACGACGAGGGAATCGAGGTGAAGAAAGGATCTCTTGCTAAGGTGGCATGGTATCTTCCTATAATTCCCCGTTTGAAGCGGTTTTTTGCGAACCCAAAGGATGCAAAATTGCTGCATTGGGACTCAGAGGAGCGTAAGAATGACGAAAAGCTAAGACACTCTGATGATTCCGCCCAGTGGAGAAACATCGATAGGAGGTTTGTAGACTTCGGTGCGGAATCGAGGAATATAAGGTTTGGATTGAGTACAGATGGAATGAATCCTTTCAGTAACATAAGCACCGACATAGCACTTGGCCCGTGAAGCTCTGTATCTACAACCTTCCTCCTTGGTCGTGTATGAAGCGAATGTATATTTTGCTATCAGTACTTATCCAAGGACTGAAGCAACCTGGGAATGATATTGATGTGTACGTAGAACCATTCATGGAAGATCTAAAAATACTGTGGATTGAAGGGGTACATGTATGGGATGCATACAAATGAGAGAACTTCACTTTACGCTCCTTGTTGTTCTGCACCATAAATGATTATCCTACCCTTGCTAACATGTCGGGCCAGAGTACAAAAGGGGCCAAAGCCTGTACTCACTGCTTAGATGATACCGAGAGTTTGTGGCTGAAGCACTCATGCAAAACTGTGTACATGCGTCACCGTAGGTTCCTTCAGAGGGCTCACCCATACTGCAGGTGTTGGAGATATGCCCTAGAGGCAATCATGGAGATGATGATATCACGTCTATGTTTATGTGTTATTGAATAAGTGTTATTCTGTTCCTTGAATGAATCATCAGTTATGAAGATTAACGAGTATGTGACTTGTTGGTGAAGCTCTTTTAACTTATGATGATATCGTTCTAAATGTATCCCTAGTCGAATGTCACTGGACGGAACACTAGTGACTCTACGATCAGCACATGTATTGATTGATGACTATATTTCATCGGTCATGGATATAGGAATATTGAATCAATAATGTGGACACATGTTAGAGAACATGGTGTTGGATTGACCCACGTTGAGACACTGTTAAGATTGTTATGATTCTATGTGTCGTCAGTTGGTCTCAAGTAATGATGATGTATAATCCTTAGACCTGAGATCAGCATGGTTTCCTACATGTGTAATAGCACTCTTAGGGGTTGCAAAACGCTACTCCGCAACTGGGTAGTTATAAAGGTAGATTTCGGGTATGCTATGAAACATGCGAAGGAATGTGACTAGTCGGATATGGGATTTGCCCCTTCTAACATAATAGGAGAGATATCTCTGGGCCGCTCGATGTGGTCGGATAAAGAAAGTGCATAGCCATGTCACTAGTGGTCGAAGAGTTTGACCATATGAAGTTATCTGACACTTGATCGAGAAACTATTGAACAGTCCATGCATGACACAACATCTCACCTTGAGTTCAACCAGATATCGTGAGGCAAAGAGAGAATACACAAGCAGGTCATTAAGTTCGACCAGATATAGACTGGTCATATGGAGATGCGAACAAGTTATAGACTGGTCGAACATAGTTTCAAGCTAGTCGTAGAGTGGTCGTATGGAGATGCGAATAAGTCGTAGACTGGTCAAACATAGTTTCGAGCTAGTTGTAGACTGGTCATTTGCAAATGTGAACAAGTCATAGATTGATCGAACATATGCTCGTACATAATCACCAACTGGTCGTAAGGAGATGCAAACTGGTCGTAAGGAGGTACGGATTGGTCATAACTTAATATGGATTGGTCGTGACTAGATACGAGCTGGTTGTAAGTGTTAAGGACCTGGTCGTAGATCATATTACATTAAGGTTTGTTCGATATTAATTGTGTGTATTTGGGAATCGTTATGTCCTGCTAGGTACTGCTACGACTCGTGATCCGAAAGGTGCTTCCGTGTCACAACCGAACTACACATAAACCTAACGGGTCACACACTTAACGGGTTGGAACAAACCAGTACAAATACGATTGGTCAAACGTGTTCGGACAGGATCCATCACGGGCACTATATAAGGAGATGCTTTAGGCTGTTGGTGGCATGGAGAAATAGAGGAGACACACGACAAGAGTTGACGTGAGTTGCTCCAAACCCTAGCCACCATCTTCTTGAGAGAGCCTCCCCGTGCGACTTGGTGCTAGCACACCGATGTATGACGTTCCTACCCTGGACGTGTGGATACCATAGAGGCGCAGCGTTACTGCGGTAGCTGTTGTCCTTGAGGACAATCCACGATCTTAGCAATGAACTACATTGGCTGCTGGAGGAGACAATTGACTCGTGAGGACACTAGACGATTGACTACAATCACTGCATCGACGCGCTCTTTGTTGGACCAGGCTGCTGCAACGTTTCTTCCGTTGTACCGTGCGTCTGGTGGTAACGATCTGTGATCATCTACTTGCTTGGCTTCCTAGTTTTACGTGGTAGAAATTTTGAATTGTTGCTAGCGTAGCCTACCTGTATCCCAACAGCAGGATGAAGAAACAATTCAACGGAGAGGAGGACAGTTCAGCTGTAAAGCATTTAAGTAGAAAAGAGGTCTATAATATGGTTAAGGATTTAAATGTTGTGCTCGGAAAGGAACATAAATTGGGTCGATAAGATCGATCAGATTTCGGCGGTAGTAGATGGGTTTTCTTAAGTGGTATAAGTTAAGAGCACCAGATGATTTACTCGACTTATTTTTGACTTCCTTGCATGATACTCCTACCAGTTGAAATTCCGCCATCGGAGTGTGCTGCAGTGCATGGTCATATCAAGACAGTGATCAGATTGGTTCAAAATGGGGTTAATATGATTGATCTGATGATTTTCAAGGTTCAGTTACATGAATAAGATTCATGTCTCGGGAAAAATTTCTAAGAGCGCTGCCCTCGACTAGCGAGAGGCGCTACCCCTTCGAACCTCACCCGCTAACCGGCTAGTGTGACCGCCGTCGTCGTAGCAGTGTTATTTAGTTATATGTGTTCATGTCACCCCATAAAATTGGATTCTATGCATAAGTCGTTTTTGCAGGGATTGATGTGAATAGTATGGCCCATTGTGTATGTGATGCATGAATGGATTTTCATGGCCTGCGTGTCATGCTGTGCGATAATCATCGAGCTACATACTATTGTATAACGGTCTGCATAACGATATGTGATGTTTGATATTATCCTATGTAATTCATTACTAGCTCTTAGGAGTAATTGCTTAGTAGATGAATGCGGTCAGAGACTTCAAGCATGATGGTTGGAGGACATGAAGCGTGGTGATGGAGATTGTCATGTTAAAGGCCATACTATTTCATAGTTTAATTTGATTACCTATGAATGTTTATTCCTGTCATGCTATTTGATCATGTTTTATCATTAGATGGTTTTTAACATGGTAAAAGTAAAATTCTCTCATATAATATTAAGTTAAATTGATGCCCTCCCAATATGCAGCAGTATCCAAAGTCATGTATTTTAATGGTAGTTCTTGCCAAAGCAGAGTGCCATTAACTCTCCTTCACTAGATGGGTTTGTGTCAGACACTTACATGCATTGTATTGGTTTAACTTGATAAGGTCATCTTAACAGTTATGGACCTTGGGGCATAGGGTTGGGCGTTGGTGCATAGAGATGCCGCTCAACAACAAGAGTCATATAGAGATATGATTAGCAAAGGGTTGCTTACCATTTTCACTAATCTTCTAGCAGTGATGCCAAAGCTCACTAGTAGATTAACTGAATGTGGGTCTTGAATCACTAAATGTCATAAGAGGGATATGGAATTTAGTGGGAGTATCTTTTATTATCTGTTGATGATTAAGTTTGACCAGGAAAAGACTAGTTGTATAAAGATACAAGCTGGTCGTAGACTGATTGAATGTAACCACCAACATGAATGTCTAATAGAAGATTTTACATAAACATAGTTCTGAATCTTTGCATATATTTCTGTTGTAGATCTTAGCACCTACTACTTCTTCTGCACCTACCTTTAATTTGCGATCTGTTCTTTAGTTACAAAAGTTGAATGGTTCAAGCTGTATTGACTAGTTTCGAATTTTGAGAATTGTTCTCAAACAAGAAAAGAAGGAATATATTCTAGAGGGTACCTATCCCGAGGAACCGAGTGCCGATGCACCTCGTGCTGAAAGGAATGCTTATGAGAAGCATTGCGATGACGCAGTCGATGTGCACTGCGCAATGCTTGCTACCATGAACTCTGAGCTTCAGAAGCAATATGAGCCCACGAATGCTTACAATATGATTGTGACTCTAAAGTGTATGTTTCAGGATTAGGCAAGGGCAGAGAGGTTTAATACCTCTAAGGCATTGTTTTCTTGTAGGCTGTCAGAAGGTAACCCGGTCAGTCCTCATGTGATCAATACGATTGGTCTCATTGGGAGCTTGGAAAGGCTTGGTTTTCCCTTAGCCAAGAGTTGGCTACTGATGTGATTCTCCAATTGCTCCCTACGAGCTTTGAGCCTGTCATATTGATTTTTTGTATGAATGGCATGGAGAAGTCAATGACCGAGTTGCATGGCATGCTTAAAGGTGCTGAGGAGAGCATCAAGAAAAGTTTCAATCATGTGATGATGGTTCAAAAGACTACAACCTTCAAGAAGAAGGGTAAATCGGGAAAGGAAAAAGGTAAAGGAAGGACTCAAGATGAGATCGAGAGTCTCAAGGCTAAGCTTAAGAAGCTCAAGCTAGGTCCTAAGCCTGACACAGAATGTTACCATTGTCTTGAGACTGGGCATTGGATGAGAAATTGCAAGAAGTTCTTGGCAGAGATGAAAAATAACAAAGGAAGTAAGACTTCTAGTTCAGGTATAAATGTTATACAAATTAATCTTGCAACTTCTCCGACCACTTCTTGGGTATTTGATACCGGATCGGTTGCTCATATTTGCAATTCGATGCAGGGACTAAAAAGGAGTGGATGTTTGATAAGAGGAGATGTTGATCTCCGCGTGGGCAATGGAGCAAGAGTTGCTGCATTAGCTATTGGCCCTTTACTATTAGCTTTACCCTCAGGATTAGTTGTGGAACTAAATAATTGTTATTATGTTTCAGCCTTAAGCAAAAACATTATTTCTGCTTCATGTTTAGGAGCAGAAGATTGTGAGTTCAGAATAAAGAACAATTGTTGTTCAATTTATTTTAAAGATATGCTTTATGGCCATGCTCTATTGGTGAATGGATTGTATGTTTTAAATTTTGAGGATAAGCCCATCCATAACATAAATGCTAAGAGACTTCGACTTAATGTTTTGAATCCCACTTTTACTTGGCATTATCGTCTAAGTCATATAAATGAGAAGCACATGATGAAGCTCCATAGAGTTGGTCTTTTAAACTCATTTGATTTTGAATCATTTGAAACATGTAAATCTTGTTTACTTGGTAAGATGACAAAGGCATCCTTCACGACCAGAGGTGAAAGGGCGAGTGATCTACTGGTCATAATACATTAGGATGTATGTGGACCAACGAGCACTCCGACCAGAGGTGGTTTTCAATACTTCATGACATTTGCTTATGATTTCAGTAGATATAGTTGTGTCTACTTGATGAGACATAAGTCAGAATCCTTTGAAAAGTTCAAAGAATTTCAGTATGAAGTGCAGATTTAACTTGGCAAGACAATCGAATATCTATGATCTGATCGTGGAGATGAACATTTGAGCCATGAGTTTGGTGATCATCTAATGAAATGTGGAATTGTTCCACAACTTACTCCACCGGGGATGCCTCAATGGAATGGGGTGTTTGAACGACAGAATCGAACACTGTTAGACATGGTTCAATCAATGATGAGCCAATCTAATCTTCCATTGCAATTCTGAGGATACGCTCTAGAAACAGTTGCTTTCACTTAAATAGGGTTCCATCGAAAACTGTAGAGAAGACACCATATGAAATATGGACTGGGAAGAGTCATGGCTTGTCTTTTCTTAGGATATAGGGTTGTGAGGCATATGAGAAACGTTTGACGCCTGACAAGCTCACACCCTAGTCCGATAAGTGCTTCTTTGTGGGGTATCCTAAAGAAACTAAAGGATATTATTTTTATAATCGGGTTAATAACAAAGTGTTTGTTGCCTGTAATGGTGTCTTCTTGGAGAAAGAGTTTATTTCCAAAGAAGTCAGTGGGAGCAAGGTGCAACTCAAAGAAATTCGGGAACTATCTGAAAATGTTTTCAGCTCCTACTAAACCTCTACAGGATGAACAATATGTTGTTGAACCTGTAGATGAGGCATCAGCCCCACGTAGATCAGAAAGGGCCACATCAATTGCCTATAAGGTATGGGCATGATATTTTATTATTAAATAATGATGAGCCTAAAACTTATGCAGAAGCGATGGTGGATCCAGACATTGAGTCATGGCTTGAAGCCATGAGATTCGAGATAAAATCCATGTGTTCATGTCGTACAACTACATCTAGACTAGTCGTATGGTGATACGACCAGGTCCAGACTAGTCGTATGGAGATACGAGCTAGTCATAGACTGATTGACAATCAAGGTTGGAACTTGGTTGATGCACCTGATGGTGTTACAACCATTGAGTGCAAATGGATTTTAAAGAAAAGATAGATATGGATGGAAATGTTCACATTCATAAGGCACGATTGGTCGCAAAGGGTTTCAAACAAATTCAAGGTATTGACTATGATGAAACCTTCTCGCGATGCTTAAGTCTATGTGGATCATTCTAGTAATTGCTGCATATTTCGATTATGAGATATGGCAAATAGATGTCAAAACGGATTTCCTAAATGGAAACCTAAGTGAGGATGTGTACATGACACAGCCTAAGGGTTTTGTCAATCCAAAGGAAGCTAGAAAGGTATACAAGCTTATGAAGTCCACCTATGGACTAAAGCAAGCATGTCGGAGTTGTAACATTCGTTTTGATGAAGTAGTCAAAGGGTTTGACTTCTTTAAGAACGAAGAAGAACCTTGTGTCGAGTGCCACCCTCGCCGTCGGGTCCGACGTGGACGCCATGTCACCCGCCACCTCACCCTGTGCGCTGATGTGCCGCTCACGTGTCTGCCGTGTCAGCAGCCACGTGTGCGCCCGAGTGGTAGTCCACTGGTCTCCAGATCTCGAGGCTCGGTAGACCTAGTCTACCGTGAGCCGTGAGACTGACATGTGGGTCCCACATGTTAGTGTTTTCTTTTTATTCTTTTAATTTCCGAAATCCCTATGCTGACGTCATGCTTGCGTAATAATCCGATTTTTCTTTTAAGAAATAATTCAAAAATTCCAGTAAATCCAAAATTAGGGTTTCTTTTAGATTGAAACTTCCAGAGCCCATAACTTTTGCATCCGAAGTCCGATTGAGCCCATTCAAATTCCTAAATTTATCTAAATTCGAGATCTATTTATCTGAGATTTGTATTTAATTTTTGGAGTTTGTTTTTCCTCTGTTTTTATTTGTTTTGTTTATTTATTTCGTTTGCGAGTAGACATCGATACGTCGGGGAATTTTGAAGAAGAAGGAACACCTCAAGATCAAGACCAGTACCTAGACCTTTTCCAAGGCAAGTCATACCTTTGATCATCTTGAACCCAGTTTTCAAATTACTTTGTTTCAAAGTATTGCATCCTACTTCAATTATTTATTTAAATGCTTTTGGTTATAGTTATTATCCAATTTGTTATAACTCCTTGGCTTTTTATGTCATAATCCCTTGTCACCCTAGATTGGTTTATTAGTTGGTAATATTGTAGCATCAACGTGGGTTGGTTAGATGCGAGTACAATTGCTTAGCCATGCTACGAGTCTCACATCTCATTCGAGTTGCAAATATTAAACCTGACTAAGTGACTATGGAACTTTGTGTAAAACTATGTGCTATGTGTTATTACCTCGTGATAGCATGTGTTGCAGTAAAACCAACTAGGTGGTAAAGGATTTGGACCGAGGCAGGTGGTGGATATTGTGTGATATGGTGGAAGCTATGTGTATGGGCTTTAATCTGTGTGACATAGTTAGAAAATAGAAGTCTTGCCTTGGTCAATTAAGGACTTAACTTTGTGCGCCATTGAACTGAGCCTTACTGTACGACCACATGCCTAATGGGACGGGCCTAACATAGTAGGTTATGGATTCTCGGCATTGATGTTCAGGTGGATAGGTTAGGCTGTGTGACAGGGTGGAGGTGTGACTACCTGGTAGTTGCATCGCAGGACGGTTCGCCGCATCCCTGTCTAGCGGTGTGTGTCCGACTAGCATTCTTTGTGGGCTGGTCTGGCGGGAAAGCACATTGGGAATGTCAATGTTTGATATGATGTTTCAGAACTATTTTGTTACGATTGGTGCTAGCTACACTAGTTGTTTCTTGTGGGTAAAGTGTACAAACTCTGCAGAGTGTTAAATCAATCTATTCGAATAGTCGCATCCACGATCATGGATATGCTCGGGGATTTCACACGAGGGGTAGTTTTCATAAAATGTTAGGATGGGAGCTATGTGATCTAAGTCATATGGCTATGTGAAATAAACTGCTTAGCTTTGTGTCTTTGTGAAAACAAATGTTAAATTAATATTGTCTATTTGTTTTGAATTATGCTTTCAATCTATTATTGTACTCAATTGCAAATGTTGCATTTATGTAAAAGAACCACAGAAGCCTTTTCTTTTGGAAGAATACAATCAATTTGACGAGTTGCCCCCTTTTGGAAACGGCATAAGGGTCGAGGAAGAACAACATGACAAAACTAGCTACATACGTGTTGATCATCATGAAGGGCTATTTTTTAAAGATTGAACAATGTGTGTATATGTACGTTCTGAATGGTTAATTTTAGTTCCTTTGAGTTAATTGATTTGTACTGTGAAATGGATGTGTTTGTTTCTGAAATAAATGTGAATTGGATGTATACATGTACTTGTTTTGTTTTCTACTTGTTTCAGAGGGCATGGCTAGAATTTCCTGAGGCTAGCCAATAAACAGAACTAGAGGGCATGGCTAGCATTTCCTGAGGCTAGCCAATAAACAGAACTAGATTTACCAATACAAAAGAATATCACATACGGTTTCATCTACAAACCGTCTGTGATGATATATGTGAGGACCCGGAATATTTAACTAGGAACACTTAACCTCCAAATGGTTCTAGTGTTACTAATTAAACATTCTAAGCCTCGATGGACATATGCTTCCCAGAATTGCAGCATACGTACATCATCACAAAATTACACATCAATTCCATACACATACATCACTAAGTTCAACAACGACATACATAAAGTAAAGTTATTACAAAAGAGAGCCGACCGCCAAATAGAACAATATACAAGAATGACAATGAAGCAAAAGCGCCATAAGATGGCTAGAACAAAAGTCGACCGGTTAGCCACACACCCACAAGGCAACCGACCGGGCCGCCAAGCTAGTCGCCCCGCAAGCTACCACAACACAGCTCACAAAAGTGAGGCCCTTCAGGCTCACCTTCCTCCTCTGCAACAAAACAATTAAGCATAGCAACTGAGTACAAAGATTGTCTTTGTACCCGCAAGACTGACGTGTGGAATAGCAGACCTATTCATAAACTACATGCAAGCTTATTTAGGTGGAGGTCATATGTCTCATTTTGCATGAAGCCAACTTTATTTGCAATAATGTAGTACCTTTTAAAAAGCAAGTTTGCAAATTTATTTTGTTATCAAAATAATGGTAAGTAAAGATACATACAAGTAACCACCTGGAAGTGACTATCCCAATAGTCACCACAACATAGCACGAATCCCTGATTCGTACCACCCATCAAGTTTTAGTTTAAAAGGTTGTAGTCTAACTCTTGAAAGACCTTGCCAAGCGTGTCCATAACCTAGGACGAGGCTATTCGAATAGTTTTAACCTCGCAGGGTGTACCAATGTACCCACACTTGGACCGCTTTAAGCCAAAAGCACACTTCCAGTAGGTATGCCGCACGGCTAAGTCCTACGAGACATTTCCAATCTTGTGTATTAACTACGAGCCGCTCGTATGGGTAGAAACACCATACGCTTACATTGCAAGTCCAAAGACAACAAATCCCATCCCGGTGAAGTCTTTCTGACACTACAATGCTCCCAACACCATCCTCCTGCGACTCCTGCGACTCTGAGCCAATACACGCCAAAGTACTAAGTCAAGAGAGGTCCCATACCTCTAATGTGGTTAGCACGCTAAAATGCTTGGTTTAGTGTAACAAGATGTTCGGTCCTTGTTGACCGGCACCATTCCACCACACCCAAAAATCACACCATCATACCATTGTGCCCAAGTCTAAATCATTTTGTTTTCAGTTTTAGTTTTCATAAGTAGACATGGCACAAGATGGAAATCATAATACATAATAAGTTTGTGTGATCAAGGTTATCGACAAGTCGATAACCGCCATTTCTACCAAACTAAGCATGGCTAAGCAATTCATTCGTAAACTACTAAGTGACAAGAGCCCATCCATGAACTCTAAATCACAGCAAGTAACCTAGGCTCATGGTAGTAGAGGATAATCATTTGCTAAGGAAATGCATCTACTAGGCCAACTATTAACACAAAATAGCAATGCATACATAGAATTTGTAATCAACATAAATACTTAAAATACTGGGATTAACATGATCAAACTGCTTGCCTTCTTGCTGTTGCTCAAACTGTTGTGGAGGGTCGCTCTCGGGATTACCGCAAATGTCGAATCCTAAGCGAGAGGCAAAAAGAACCAAGAACAACCAATAAGACGAGCCACAAATAAACCAATGAGCAAGCAACAATTATCCAAATACGACGAAATTTATACACAAGGTAGAATACAAATATACCTAGTCATAGAAACTGGAAAAACCTAATTTGGATTTGTGGTGCAAAAGATATTGCCTAAAAACACATTTTCGGCCATAATTAGCACTGTAGCAAAAATATTTTCTAGAAAGATTTTGAAGCTGAAATTTTTATGGTAGCTACCTACTGGTATAGAGGTAACCCATATAAAATTTCAGGTCATTTGGAGTCAAAATGATTTAGTTATGATTTTCCTAAGATGCAAAACTAGCATAATGCACTTTCCAGAAATACAAACATGTGCAAAACCTATTTCACATTATAGTATGATAACAGAGGGATTTCCTAACATCAAATTTCTATTTTTAGGATTTACAGGGAATTACTGGTGTCTATTACCTCATTAAATGAATTTTTAATTGCTACTAATAAGGTTAAATCTACTAACATATTTTTCTGGTGCTGATATAGACCTTCCACCATTTTTAGATTAAAGTTTAGTTAATGACAAATTTATCAAAGTTAAAATCATTCAATTAGCAGATATACAGAAAAAGATATGCATTTTCCAAGTTTTAATACAATTCTGGAATATATAAAAATAGCAGAAAACCAACTATTAAAGATTACAGAATTTTCTACTACAGAAGCATAGCTAAAAGCATTTTTATATTAAGCTATAGTGGGATACAAATTTATTGCAGCTGGTTTCATGTAAAAAGGATTTATCTAGAATTAATTATGAGTTTCTAAAGTTTTAGATCATTTACGCTTGATAAACAATTGCTTACGAAATACGTAACAATCCAATAAAAGGAAATGACGTGGACAACCCCACAACCCTTGATCTAACATCCTCACGCTTACGCGCTACGAAAATAGCGCACGCGCGCCAAACCCAATGAAACCCACCGCTGGATCAAGATCCACGGCTCACACGAGTGTATGCAACCGACGGTGCGGTTGCTTGGGCCAATCCCACCGCAGATCGGCGGATGGACGGCCCGAAACGCACCAACAACCGGATTGTCCGATTGCACACGATCTCGACCATTGATCGCAAGATCGACGCCAGATTTACGAGGGGAACCGATGGTCCGAATGCATGCAAGATCCGGGCGCGAGATCACAAAATGGACGGCGGCTATAGATCGAAGTTCAAAAAGAGGTACTGACGAGTGGGACCGCATGTCAGTGACTACGAGTCACGACCGCAACGATTTAACCCACGCGCACAGTGCACTGGGCCCACAAGTCAGCGACTAAGCAGGGCGGTTAAGACCGAATTAGTGATTCTAATGATTGACATTAAATAGATTCTAATGACTGCTGAGATTTGATTTTAAACCCTCGGGCCCACCAGTCAGCGACCCAGAGGTTAATTCCGACAGCGATTAAATGCCGACTCATTTAATTAAGCAATGATTAGACATTAATGATGTCGGAACAGTGCGGAGTGAAACAGAGATTGATTTAAGGAGATTGGGCCCACTAGTCAGTGGCTCAACAATAATGATTAAGACACAATTAACAACTAATGATTAGCAATTAATGTGCCCTAAACAGATGACGAAAACGGAGCTTCTCAACCGGCAAAACCCGAGTGGCTTTGACGGCTTGTCGCCGGCGACTCCGGTCGCGGCGGCGCCGAACAAGACCCAAAATGGATTCGCAATAACAGTACGAACCTAATGGCAGCATTCTCGCCACGAGAGGACTAGAACGCCGCCAGGCCGGAAACGAAACGGAACCCTACGGCTAAACACGAAAATAGCGAAAAGCTCAGCTGCAGACCTAGGATGCGGGTGCCATAGCTTCTAAGGACTAATCAGAAGCTACCTTAACCGAGAGGAGCTTCAAAGATGGCCGGGGAAAACTTGAACACGACGAAGTCCACCGGAGCCGAAGAAGATGAAGTAGGAAATGAGGTTCTGAGCAAAATGAGTGGAACCAAATCATTACCACAGCTTCATTATAGCTCAAAGAGGCTCCAAAAGCAAATAATTGCAAAAAGAACCACTTACCGGAGCTGGAGAAGAAAGGGGGTGAAACCAACCGAAAATCTCTAAACTTAAAATTGAGTGATTCCTGTGAATGCAACCCAAAATCAAGTTAGGGGAAATATAAAGGAGGTTGAGGAGTTCAAAAGGGTGCAAGAAATGTTGAAGATGAACCACTCGACACCAAGGCCGCCATTGGAGCTCTACGGCCAACAATGGTGTTTTGAGGGTGAGAGGTGTTCTTGAGCTCAAACACAGAGAAGAGCAAAGTGTGGTGTAAAGGAACACCAGGAGGACTTAGAGGGGCTATTTATAGGGAAGGAATTAGGGTTTCGGGCAAGAACATGAGCCCATGGTGAGCTCGGTTCATGGCGCGGTCAAGGACCAAGAAGTGATGGGAGCAAGTGAGCACGGTGACCATGGAGGAGAAAGCCTGTTGCGCATTAAATGCATTGCGAGAGACGTTGATTTAAAGCAACTTGAGGTGACACCACAAGCCCCCCATGCTCTCTCTTTCTCTCTGCCATGAACGCCCGCGCGCCCGGAGAAGCCGAGGAGGAAGAAGAACAGAGAAGACGAGCCACGACCGTTGGATTAGAAATGGACGGTCACGATTAAACGAGTTCGCGGACGGTCGGTTGCCCTCAGAAATCGGGCGGTTGGATTGAGATCCAACGGTCCCAATTGATTAACGCAACCGATGGTCCGAATGCTCACATGAACGTGGGCCGAGCGATTTGAATCCAACGGCTGAGATTGCACGCGCGCTTTAAACCGCGCTCGGTGCGCTTAGGTGGTTCAACCGAAGTCAAGTGGCTCGGACTCGAGTCCGACTCGAACCCAATGAATAGTGAATTTGGTTTTAGGTTTTAATTAAGCTTGAGACTTTTGAGGATTTATTTGGGGTAGCAAAATAACTCCAAAAATTCTGAAATTTTTACAGGAGCTTGCTGACTGAGACATTGACCTTGTGAAAAATTTTCAGAGAGTTTTATGCTGCGAATAAATCTCCAAAAATTCTGCAAGGCTCTGTTTTAATGTTTGACTGAGAGTCAAACAGGTTTGACTGCCTCTAAAAATATTCAAACAATTTCTAAAAATTGTGAAATTTTTCAGAGGGGTCACATACCACCACAGAGACTTAGAAAAAATATATCCAGAGGATGATCATAGGATTTGACAAGATTGTTTTTGGAAGAACAAGACTTGGATCAAAAGACTTGTGACTTTGTACTTCCATAACCTTTTGTACAATACTTGTTCAGTACACAAGGGAAATACATGATGTAAGAAAAAGTTTTAATTTCTACTCATTTTCTTACATTTGAAACACAAGCCCAAAATTGGGATGTTACAACTCTCCCCCCTCTTACAAGAATCTCGACCCGAGATTCCGTTTACTCGGAGAAGAAAGAAGGAAAATCTGCACGAAGGCGATCTTCTCGCTCCCAAGTTGCTTCATCTACGGAATGGTTTGACCATTGAACCTTAAGGAACTTGATGGCACGGTTCCTTGTTATCCGCTCAGATTCCTCAAGAATGCGAACAGGATGCTCGCGATAGGTCAAATTCTCCTCCACATCGAGAGTTTCCAACGGAGTTTCCTCAGTTGGGACACGGAGGCACTTCTTCAGGTGTGAAACATGGAACACATCATGCACCCCCTCAAGTGCAGCTGGCAGCTCCAATCTATATGCAACTGCTCCAACTCTCTCGACGATACGATAAGGCCCAACATATCGAGGAGCCAACTTGCCCTTGATGCCAAAACGTTGATGGCCCTTCAAGGGTGAGACTTTGAGATACACAAAGTCATTGGGCTCAAAGCTCAACTCACGGCGACGACGATCTGCATAGCTCTTTTATCCGATCGTGGGCGTGCGCAGATGCTCGCGAATCAATCGAACTCGACTTTCGCCTCATTGATCGAATCGGGCCGAAAAACGCCGCCACCGCCTCGACCAGTTCAACGGGTTCTCGCACTTTCTCCCATACAAAGCCTCAAATGGTGCCATGCCAAGATCGGCTCAAAGTGTTGTTGTAGGAGAACTTCAAGAAATGGTAGGCATTTCTCCCACTTCTTCCCATAGGAAAGAACACAAGCACGGAGCATATCTTCCAACACTTGGTTGACTCGCTCCGTCGGCCATCGACCGAGGATGAAAGGTCAGATGAAGTGAAGGCGGGTCCCCATAGCCTCTTGCGACTATGCCAAAACCGCGAGGTGAAAAGTGCACCACGATCGTAAATAATCGTCTTGGTGCACCGTGAAGACTCACAATCCTCGAGACATAAAGTTCGGCTAAAGGCCCCACACGGTCGCGTCTTGACGGGAAGGAAATGTGCCACTTTAGTCAACCCGCCGATCACGACCCAAATAGCATCATTCCCTTTGGACGAGGGGGCAACCCGTGATGAAGTCCATGCCAACGAATCCCACTTCCACTCGCACCGCAAAGGTCAAGAAGACTGCTTTGGGCCGATGCTCGGCCTTCACACGACGGCAGACACGCCGCACTCGACAACGAACTTGGCAATCTCACGCTTCATTCGGTCCACGGAACCTCGGCGAAGGTCCCGATACATCTTGGTAGCCCCGGATGGATAGACAAAGGAGAATCATGGGCTTCGCGGAGGATCAAATTCCGCAATTCCATGACCTTAGGGAACCACAAGGCGCCGCCCAAACCACACAACGCCATGCTCATCCTCCGAAAAGCACTTGGCCATCCCATCCTTGATGTTACGCTGATCGCTCACACCAGCATCTCGCCACGTGCCGCCTTAATTTGGTCCACCAAGGTTGGTTGCACAACCAATGTAGCAAGAGAACCGTGCTCGATCAAACCCAAATTGAGGCGCTGGAATTTGAATGAGGGTAGGTCTGCTTGCTCTTGGAGCATCAACATGTTGCAATACACCTTCCGATCGAGTGCATCCGCAACGACATTGGCCTTGCCCGATGGTACCGAATGCCCATGTCATAGTCCTTGATCAATTCCAACCATCTTCTCTGCTCGAGGTTCGGATCCGTTGGGTGAACAAGTACTTCAAGCTCTTGTGGTGAATACACCTCACAACGGTTACCAATCGATAATGCCGCCAAATCTTGAGTGCATGGACCACAAGCCTAACTCCAAGTCATGAGTAGGATAGTTGAGTTCATGAGGCCTCAATCGCCGCGATGCATAGGCCACAACCTTGCCCTCCCGCATAAGAACACAACCAAGACCACGACGAGAAGCATCACAATAGATATCAAAACTCTTGTGAATATCGGGAGAACAAGCACTCGGGTGAGGTCAACCGATTCTTGAGTTCTGAAAACTCACATCACAAGCAATGGACCACTCAAACTTCTTGTCTTTCTTGAGCGCCACTCATAGGCTTTGCAATCTTGGAGAAATTCTCGATGAAGCGGCGATAGTAGCCACCAACCCAAGAAAACTCCGCACATCCGTGGATCGACTTGGTGACCCCAAGATAGCACATCACCGACCTTGCTCTGATCCACGACCACACCTCTGCTGAAAGAACATGGCCTAAGAATGCCACTTCCTTCAACGTAACTCGCACTTGCTGAATTTGGCATACAAGCGGTGCTCACGCAGCTTGCCCAACACAAGCTTAAGATGCTCAAAGATGCTCTTCTTCACTCTTGGAGTAGATAAGGATATCGCCGATGAATACCACCACAAACCTATCCAAATACTCCATGAATACCGAGTTCATTAGGTTCATGAATAAAGCAGAGCATTAGTCAAACCAAAAGACATGACAAGTGTACTCGTAAAGACCATAACGAGTAGCAAAGGCCGTCTTAGGAATATCCTCGGCCCGATCCTCGACTTGATGATAGCCCAATCTCAAGTCAATCTTGAGAAAACTCGTGCTCGGTCAACCGATCGAAGAGATCATCAATCCGGGCAAAGGATACTTGTTCTTTACCGTCACCTCATTAAGCTTGACGGTAATCAACACACATGCGCAAGGTCTTGTCCTTCTTCTTCACAAAGATAATCGACAACCCCAAGGAGATGAGCTAGGACGGATAAAACCCTTCTCTTGCAGCTCACCCGCTTGCTTCTTCACTCCTCCAACTCATTAGGAGGCATGCGATCGGCCTCTTAGAAATAGGGGCGGTACCGTGCAAAGAACTCGATTACAAACTCGGATCTCGAGCAGAGGCATCCTGGCAAATCTTCGGAAAGACGTCCGCGAAGTCACACACCGTGGGGACGTCGTGAATCTCCAATGCTGGCTTCGCTTCAAGGACATAAAGATGGGGCTCTCGTAACTGCGGCGAAAACCCAACCTGTTCACCTGAAGGACTGGTGAGGTAGACAACCTTCCTGGCACAATCGATTTGCCCCAAGTGTTGGGACAACCAATCCATACCAAGAATCACGTCCAGACGTGCCGAGTCGAGTAGGATAAGATTCGCCAAGAATCCCACTCCTTCGATGTGGATAGGAACATCCCGGCATACTTGGTCAGCTCTCATTTCCGCACCCGGAGAGCGAATCAGCAGTGGAACCCCCAAAGGAACACAATGAAGCCCACAATCAACAAAGAAAAGACCTCGAAATAAACGAATGCGAGGCCCCGAGTCAAATAAAATCGTAGCAGTGCAAATTAACAAGGAGCGCACCCGGCACCACGCCGGGCGCCTCGTGCCTCCTCACCGAGATATGGTTGACTCGGCCGCTCCCAAGCCCGGGTCTTCGGTCGTGGGTGACCACTCCCTTGCCCGCGTCCTCCATTAGGACGAGGGCCGCTCGATCTTCTTAGGACAACTACTCGCGTAGTGGCCCTTGTTGTGGCGATGAAACAGTGGCGTCGGCGCGGGGTTGCGGGAACACCTGCTGCTGGTCGCAGCGCCGCGGATCGAGTCACGGCTGCGGAGGACGTGGAGCTGGTGCCGAAGGCCTCGGCGGTAGGGAAGCTCGAGGACGGGCCACCGTGCAGGTCCAACACGGACGCGAACGAGGCCGCTGTGCGGCATCGGGCCTCCCACTTGCGCTATGGGACTCGCCACGCTCTCGCCTTGTGCTCGGCGATGATGGCCTTGTCCACCAAGGTCCGGAAGTCGAAAGTCCACAATAGAGAGCTTGTCCCAAGCTCCTCGCACAAACCCTCCATGAACTTCTCCCGCTGGCCTCACGGTGGCCACCTCGGCGAGAGCGCACCTCGCCGCATGGTTGAACTCGTGGAGGTACTCGATCCGCATTTGCGCCCTGCTTGAGCGCAAGGAACTCCTTCTTCTTGACTTCATCGGTAGGCGGGAACATGGGCCCGACGGAAAGTGAACGGAACTCCTCCCACGAGACCACGTGTCCGCGGGCTGCATGGCGAGGAAATTCTCCCACCATGAGAGTGCCGCACCTCCACCGATGGGATGCGAAAAGCCCGCTCCGCTCCTCGGCATCGAGCAACGTTGAGCTTCCAACCGCACGCAGCCAGGCCCGATCGTCTGCGCCCAAGGGATCCTCGGGCCGGAGAAGGTAGGAGGTCGCGTGCGGAGGAACTCCGCAAGTCCCCCACGAGCCTGGTGACCACCTCCAGATCCAGAGGCACCAGAGGGAGTAGAGGTGTTCCTTGCGATAACCTCCAACACCCTGCGGTCCTCCGAGCGATTGCGCTCGATTTGCATGAGGACTTCCGCCATGGTCGAGGAGGGGAAGCTCCTCATCGGGACTACCCGGTGATTCCGGCCGCTACGTGTCCCACCAGCCATCCTGATTTACTAAGACAAGTTAGATACAGTTCAAGACCCAAGAGCACAGAAATCCAAACTTAGTCAAAATGATCAAAGAGTAGCCACAAAAGAACATGAGACTGTAAGTCACCGAATCAACTTCCCGAAACGACTAACCCGTATGGGAGAACGAGTAATCGCCTGAGAAGACCCAAAATTTCAGAACTAATTTCCAGCTCAAAACAGCCGAAAAATCAGGGTATAACCACCTACTAGAGTATAGGCACTAGCTAATCTCATATCACTTCTTACCCTTTCATTCCCACAAGTTTTAGTTGAATTTACCTCTCATTTCCTACCTTAATTACTATCCACTAGCTAGCTGTCCAAATTCCTTTCTCCAAGCTCTCATGTTTCTCCCAAAACCAAGTTAATCGATAAAGGCTAATTTTTGAAAAGAAGAGAGGAACAACTTTTTCAAACTTAAGTGAGAGTAAGGTGAGATGAGCAAGCTAAGATAGGTAAGGAGTAAAATTAGAGAACTTACTTAAGTTTTCATAAACTATTTGAAAGTAAGTTTTCAAAATATTCTAGAGGCGACCAAGCTAGGGGTTTCTACGGTCAGTATGGCTCTGATACCAACTTTGTGAGGACCCGGAATATTTAACTAGGAACACTTAACCTCCAAATGGTTCTAGTGTTACTAATTAAACATTCTAAGCCTCGATGGACATATGCTTCCCAGAATTGCAGCATACGTACATCATCACAAAATTACACATCAATTCCATACACATACATCACTAAGTTCAACAACGACATACATAAAGTAAAGTTATTACAAAGAGAGCCGACCGCCAAATAGAACAATATACAAGAATGACAATGAAGCAAAAGCGCCATAAGATGGCTAGAACAAAAGTCGACCGGTTAGCCACACACCCACAAGGCAACCGGCCAGGGCCGCTAAGCTAGTCGCCCATAGCTACCACAACACACTCACAAAAGTGAGGCCCTTGAGCTCACCTTCCTCCTCTGCAACAAAACAATTAAGCATAGCAACCGAGTACAAAGATTGTCTTTGTACCCGCAAGATCGACGTGTGGAATAGCGCACCTATTCATAAACTACATGCAAGCTTATTTAGGTGGAGGTCATATGTCTCATTTTGCATGAAGCCAACTTTATTTGCAATAATGTAGTACCTTTTAAAAAGCAAGTTTGCAAATTTATTTTGTTATCAAAATAACAGTAAGTAAAGATACATACAAGTAACCACCTGGAAGTGACTATCCCAATAGTCACCACAACATAGCACGAATCCCCGATTCGTACCACCCATCAAGTTTTAGTTTAAAAGGTTGTAGTCTAACTCTTGAAAGACCTTGCCAAGCGTGTCCATAACCTAGGACGAGGCTATTCGAATAGTTTTAACCCTGCAGGGTGTACCAATGTACCCACACTTGCATCGCCTTTAAGCCAAAGCACACTTAGTAGGTATGCCGCACGGCTAAGTCCTACGAGACATTTCCAATCTTGTGTATTAACTACGAGCCGCTCGTATGGGTAGAAACACCATACGCTTACATTGCAAGCCGAAAGACAACAAATCCCATCCCGGGTGAAGTCTTTCGGACACTACAATGCTCCCAACACCATCCCTCCTGCGACTCCCTGCGACTCGGAGCCAATACACGCCAAAGTACTAAGTCAAGAGAGGTCCCATACCCTCTAATGTGGTTAGCACGCTAAAATGCTTGGTTTAGTGTAACAAGATGTTCGGTCCTTGTTGACCCGGGCACCATTCCAGTCACACCCAAAAATCACACCATCATACCATTGTGCCCAAGTCTAAATCATTTTGTTTTCAGTTTTAGTTTTCATAAGTAGACATGGCACAAGATGGAAATCATAATACATAATAAGTTTGTGTGATCAAGGTTATCGACAAGTCGATAACCGCCCATTTCTACCGAAACTAAGCATGGCTAAGCAATTCATTCGTAAACTACTAAGTGACAAGAGCCCATCCATGAACTCTAAATCACAGCAAGTAACCTAGGCTCATGGTAGTAGAGGATAATCATTTGCTAAGGAAATGCATCTACTAGGCCAACTATTAACACAAAATAGCAATGCATACATAGAATTTGTAATCAACATAAATACTTAAAATACTGGGATTAACATGATCAAGCCGCTTGCCTTCTTGCCGTTGCTCAAACTGTTGTGGAGGGTCGCTCTCGGGATTACCGCAAATGTCGAATCCTAAGCGAGAGGCAAAAGAATCAAGAACAACCAATAAGACGAGCCACAAATAAACCAATGAGCAAGCAACAATTATCCAAATACGACGAAAATTTATACACAAGGTAGAATACAAATATACCTAGTCATAGAAACTGGAAAACCTAATTTGGATTTGTGGTGCAAAAGATATTGCCTAAAAACACATTTTCTACCATAATTAGCACTGTAGCAAAAATATTTTCTAGAAAGATTTTGAAGCTGAAATTTTTATGGTAGCTACCTACTGGTATAGAGGTAACCCATATAAAATTTCAGGTCATTTGGAGTCAAAATGATTTAGTTATGATTTTCCTAAGATGCAAAACTAGCATAATGCACTTTCCGAAATACAAACATGTGCAAAACCTATTTCACATTATAGTATGATAACAGAGAGGATTTCTAACATCAAATTTCTATTTTTAGGATTTACAGGAATTACTGTGTCTATTACCTCATTAAATGAATTTTTAATTGCTACTAATAAGGTTAAATCTACTAACATATTTTTAAGTGTGATATAGACCTTCCACCATTTTTAGATTAAAGTTTAGTTAATGACAAATTTATCAAAGTTAAAATCATTCAATTAGCAGATATACAGAAAAAGATATGCATTTTCCAAGTTTTAATACAATTCTGGAATATATAAAAATAGCAGAAAACCAACTATTAAAGATTACAGAATTTTCTACTACAGAAGCATAGCTAAAAGCATTTTTATATTAAGCTATAGTGGGATACAAATTTATTGCAGCTGGTTTCATGTAAAAAGGATTTATCTAGAATTAATTATGAGTTTCTAAAGTTTTTAGATCATTTACAGTTGATAAACAATTGCTTACCGAAATACAGAACAATCCAATAAAAAGGAAATGACGTGGACAACCCCACAACCCTTGATCTAACATCCTACGGCTTCGCGCTGTGAAAATAGCGCCGCCGCTAAACCCAATGAAACCCACCGTTGGATCAAGATCCACGGCACACGAGTGTATGCAACCGACGGTGCGGTTGCTTGAGCCAATCCCACCGCAGATCGGCGGATGGGCGGCCCGTAACGCACCAACAACCGGATTGTCCGATTGCACACACGATCTCGACCATTGATCGCAAGATCGGCGCCCGGGGCACGAGGCCGATGGTCCGAATGCATGCAAGATCTGGGCGCAGATCACAAAATGGACGGCGGCTATAGATCGAAGTTCAAAAGAGGTACCGACGAGTGGGACCGCATGTCGGTGACTACGAGTCACGCATCGCAACGATTTAACCCACGCCAAGACAAAGGCACCGGGCCCACAAGTCGGCGACTAAGCGGGCGGTTAAGACCGAATTAGTGATTCTAATGATTGACATTAAATAGATTCTAATGATCACGAGATTTGATTTTAAACCCTCGGGCCCAACATCGGCGACCGCAGGTTAATTAAACGGCGATTAAATGCCGACTCATTTAATTAAGCAATGATTAGACATTAATGATGTCGGAACGATGCGGAGTGAAACAGAGATTGATTTAAGGAGATTGGGCCCACTAGTCGCTGGCTCAACAATAATGATTAAGACACAATTAACAACTAATGATTAGCAATTAATGTGCCCTAAGCAGATGACGAAAACGAGCTTCTCAACGGCAAAACCCGAGTGGCTTTGACGGCTTGTCGCCGGCGACTCGGTGCGGCGGCGCGAACAAGACCCAAAATGGATTCGCAATAACGATGCGAACCTAATGGCGGCATTCGCGCCGGCGAGGACTAGAACGCCGCTGGCCGAAAGCAAACGGAACCCTACGGCTAAACACGAAAATAGCGAAAAGCTCAGCTGCAGACCTAGGATGCGGGTGCCATAGCTTCTAAGGACTAATCAGAAGCTACCTTAACCGAGAGGAGCTTCAAAGATGGCCGGGGAAAACTTGAACACGACGAAGTCCATCGGAGCCGAAGAAGATGAAGTAGGAAATGAGGTTCTGAGCAAAATGAGTGGAACCAAATCATTACCACAGCTTCATTATAGCTCAAAGAGGCTCCAAAAGCAAATAATTGCAAAAAGAACCACTTACCGGAGCTGGAGAAGAAAGGGGTGAAACCAACTGAAAATCTCTAAACTTAAAATTGAGTGATTCTGTGAATGCAACCCAAAATCAAGTTAGGGAAATATAAAGGAGGTTGAGGAGTTCAAAAGGGTGCAAGAAATGTTGAAGATGAACCACTCGACACCAAGGCCGCCATTGGAGCTCTACGGCCAACAATGGTGTTTTGAGGGTGAGAGGTGTTCTTGAGCTCAAACACAGAGAAGAGCAAAGTGTGGTGTAAAGGAACACCAGGAGGACTTAGAGGGGCTATTTATAGGGAAGGAATTAGGGTTTCGGGCAAGAACATGAGCCCATGGTGAGCTCGGTTCATGGCGCGGTCAAGGACCAAGAAGTGATGGGAGCAAGTGAGCACGGTGACCATGGAGGAGAAAGCCTGTTGCGCATTAAATGCATTGCAGAGAGACGTTGACGAAAGCAACTTGAGGTGACACCACAAGCCCCCCATGCTCTCTCTTTCTCTCTGCCATGAACGCCCGCGCGCCCGGAGAAGCCGAGGAGGAAGAAGAACAGAGAAGACGAGCCACGACCGTTGGATTAGAAATGGACGGTCACGATTAAACGAGTTCGCGGACGGTCGGTTGCCCTCGGAATACGGGCGGTTGGATTGAGATCCAACGGTCCCAATTGATTAACGCAACCGGATGGTCCGAATGCTCACATGAGCGTGGGCGGCGATTTGAATCAACGGCCGAGATTGCACGCGTTTTAAACCGCGGCTCGGTGCAGTTAGGTGGTTCAACCGAGTCAAGTGGCTCGGACTCGAGTCCGACTCGAACCCAATGAATAGTGAATTTGGTTTTTAGGTTTTAATTAAGCTGAGACTTTTGAGGATTTATTTGGGGTAGCAAAATAACTCCAAAAATTCTGAAATTTTTACAGGAGCTTGCTGACTGAGACATTGACCTTGTGAAAAATTTTCAGAGAGTTTTATGCTGCGAATAAATCTCCAAAAATTCTGCAAGGCTCTGTTTTAATGTTTGACTGAGAGTCAAACAGGTTTGACTGCCTCTAAAAATATTCAAACAATTTCTAAAAATTGTGAAATTTTTCAGAGGGGTCACATACCACCACAGAGACTTAGGAAAAATATATCCAGAGGATGATCATAGGATTTGACAAGATTGTTTTTGGAAGAACAAGACTTGGATCAAAAGACTTGTGACTTTGTACTTCCATAACCTTTTGTACAATACTTGTTCAGTACACAAGGGAAATACATGATGTAAGAAAAAGTTTTAATTTCTACTCATTTTCTTACATTTGAAACACAAGCCCAAAATTGGGATGTTACAATATACTACAGACGGTTTCATCTAAAAACCGTCTGTGATACATAAGCTATCACAGACGGTTCCTTAGGATAAATTGTCTGTGATACATAAGATATCACAGACGGTTCCTTAGTAAAAAACCATCTGTGATACATCAGATATCATAGACGGTTATTTATTAGAACCGTCTGTGATATTATTTATCACAGACGGTTCTACTTTAAAACCATATGTGATGTCCAACCCTGTTTATATTCGGACTCTAGGGTTTGCCTGCGCCCCCCCACTCAAACGATTAAGTTTCTCAACTCTCCCTCATCCCCCGAGCCCGTCGCCATCGTCCTCGACGCCGCCTCCTCCTCCCAGAGCCCGGCGCGACTCCTCCCCCGAGCCCATCGCCGCCGTCCTCGACGCCACCTCCTCCTTGAGCCCGGTGCGACTCCTCCCACGAGCCCATCTCCGCCATCCTCGACGCCGCCACCTCCTCGAGCACGGTGCGCCTCCTTCCCAAAGCCCGACGCCTCCTTCCTCGACGCCACCTCCTCCTCGTGCCCTGTCGGGACCCAGAATTACGATTCTAGAACCCTCTGTGTATACTGCACTAGTCCAGGATCACGCTAGTGCACACATGGTTAACATAGGTAAATATCGATCCACACAAGCGATAAATAAAGTAAATGATTAGTTTGATTAACAAATAAGGGTTTTGACGTTATGGTCGAGTTTACAGTTATTAAGCCACGCAGGCTAACAGAAATAAAATGCAATGAACGGAAAACTCCAACGTAGATCCCACCAATTCACCACAGCAACCGATCGATCCGACCTTAACGAACGATCGGCCTTGGCGAACTCCTCCTCAGCGGCGTGACTCCTCCTCTTACAGAGGTTTGGGCGCAAGTTTTACAACAAGCGTGAGTACACAACCGCACTCGCAAATCATACCACGAATGCAATGTATAGATGCAGCTTATTCCAAAGAAAAAGGTTTACGTGGTTATTTTGCGAAAATGCAACATTTGCAATTGAATACGAATAATAGATTGAAAGCATACTTCAAAACAAGTAGACAGATTAATTTAATAGATTGTTTCCACAAAGACACACAGCTAAGCAGGTTATTTCACATAGCCATATGATTGAGGTCACACACTCCCATCCCAACATTTTATGAAAACTACCCTCGTGTGAAATCCCGAGCATGTCCATGACCATGACGCGCTATTCGAATAGATTGATTTAACACTCTGCAGAGGTTGTACACTTTACCCACAAGATACAACTAGTGTAGCAAGCACCAATCGTAACAAAACAGTTCGGAAACTTCATCTCAAACATTGACATTCCCAGTGTGCTTACAAACCGCTATACCAGCTCACATAGAATTGGTATAACACACACCGCTGGACAGGGAAGACGAATCATCCCGCGATGCAACCACCAAGTAGTCACACCTCCACCCTGTCACACAGCCTAACCTATCCACCTGAACATCAATGCCGAGAATCCATAACTTACTAAGTTAGGCCCGTCCCATACCAGGCATGTGGTCGTACAGTAAGGCTCAGTTCAATGGCGCACAAAGTTAAGTCCTTAATTGACCAAGGCAAGACTTCCTTGTTCTAACTAAGTCACAAAGATTATCATTCCCATCACATAGACCACCATGTCACACAGTCTCCACCACTTGCCTCAGTCTAAATCCTTTACCACCCAGTTGGTTTTAGTGCAACACATGCCATCACGAAGTAATAACATACAACACACAGTTTTACACAAAGTTCCATAGTCACTTAGTCATAGTTCATATTTGCAACTTTCATGAGATGTGAGACTCGTAGCATGGCTAAGCAATTGTACTCGCATCTAACCAACCCACGTTGGTGCTATAATATTACCAACTAATAACCAATCTAGGGTGACAAGGAATTATGACATACAAGGCCAAAGTGTGATAGCAATTTGGATAATAACTATGCCCAAAGCATTTAAATAAATAATTAAAGTAGAATGCATTAATTTAACACAAAGTAATTTGAAAACTGGGTTCAAGATGATCAAAGGTATGACTTGCCTTGGAAAAGGTCTATGTACTGGTCTTGATCTTGGGGTGCTCCTTCTTCCACAAAATTTCCCGACGAATCGACGTCTACTACTTAAAACTAGACCAAAAACAAACAAAACAAATAAATAACAGAGGCAAAACAAGCTCCAAAAATTAAATAAAAATCTCAGATAAATAGAGCTTGAATTTAGACAAATTTATAAATTTGAATGAGCTCAATCGGAGTTAGGATGCAAAAGTTATGAGCTTTGGAAGATTGGAAATCTAAAAGAAACCCTAATTTGGATTTTCTGGATTTTCCCGAATTATTTCTCTGAAGAAAAATCAGAATAATGCTCAATGATGATGTCAGCGAGGATTTCCGGAAAAGAAATAATAAAAAAAAATCTCTGACATGTGGGACCCACATGTCGAGGCTAAACTCACGGTGGACTAGGTCCACCGAGCCTCTGCTCTGAACCGGTGGGTTGCACACGTGTGCACCCACGTGGTCGCCACGTAGGCGCCACGCAAGCACGTGGCGAGGTGGCGTGACACGCAGAGCGGCAGTCACCGACGGCGGCGATGCTCGACAACCCGTGCACGGCGAACGGCGGCGCTCGGCGGACCGGTGGTACCGTAAGGTAGCTCGGATATCTGAATCGAGATGCACTCACGAGCGCGGAGGGCTCGGAGTGGCCGCCGGCGAGCCGAGGCGGCGGAGGTCACGGGTTTTGTCGGACGGGGCAATTGGCGGCTCCGCGAAGTGGATGGCACGAGCTAGCCCAGATATTGCGGCCGAGGTGCGAGCGATGAGGTCCCGCGATCTCGACGGCGGCAAGGAGCTCACCGAGTCCTTGCGGTGAAAACCTAAAATCGGTGAGGGTGGCGGCGCAGGGCTCGTCTTGCGCTACTGGTTGGGGCTTCGTGCTGGTGATCGGGCGATCCTCGGGGCTTTTATAGGGGTTGGGAGGGCTAGGGTGGCGTGCGGTGAAACCAGTAAGAGTCCAAACGACTCTGAGATAGATTTCCGATTTTGAACAAGATTTGGGATATGATTTTACCGGCAATAGGTGCGGTTGAGATGGGGATAAGATTTGGCACGTTTTCTAGAAAGGTTTTATTTGGAAACGTGTTTTGTCGGACGGAGCTCGAGCTCACCATCAATGGCGCTTCGGGCCGGCGCGAGGAAGAAGTCGGTCTGCGAGGAAGACGACGCAGCTTGTGGGACCCACTGTCGTGAGGCGGGCGCGCGGCGGCGAGCTGGTGGCATGAGTCGGGCCGCGGGCTAGCGGGAATAGGGTTGGGCCGGGAAGATTAGGCCCGAGAGGATTTTGAGATTTATAAATAGGTTTTCTAATTTAGAAAATACCAGAAATTCAAATGGGCAATAGAAAATAGCAAATAAACTCAGAAAAATTCTAGAAAAAATCTAGAAAATATATCTGAGCACATAGAACCCAAATAAAATAGTTTTGGTTAATGTTCATGTTGGAATTATTCACATTAAATGTTTTTGATTGTAAAGTCCAATATTAAGCTTTTGAAATTAAATTCAAATAAAATCCAAATGGTGAATTTTCTCCCTACTAACTATTAAAAGATTTTTAAGCTCTGAAAATTGGGATGTTACAAACCTCCCCCCTTAAAGGAATCTCGACCCCGAGATTCAGGCTAGCTAGAGAAAAGGCTAGGAAACTCGGCTTTCAGCTCTTCTTCACGTTCCCACGTTGCTTCTCCTTCTGAGTGGTTGCTCCACTGGACCTTGCAAAAATGAACAGTCTTGCTTCTGGTGAGGCGCTCTGCGACATCCAAAATCTTAACTGGCTGCTCCTTGTAGGTAAGATCCTCCTTCAAATCAATTGATTCCAATGGGGCTTGCTCTTCTGGCACACGAAGGCACTTCTTTAACTGCGAGACATGAAAGACATCATGTACTCCTGCTAACGACTGCGGCAGCTCCAACTGATAAGCAACTTCTCCACGGTGTTCCAAAATCTTGAACGGACCAACATACCTAGGGGCAAGCTTCCCTTTGGCATGAAACCTTTTGACACCTCTGAGCGGGGTCACTCGAAGATAAACGAAATCCTCGGGTTCAAAGCTGAGGTCACGACGACGATTATCAGCATAGCTCTTCTGCCTGGACTGAGCTATCTTCAATCTTGCTCTGATCATGGCCACTTGCTCTTCTGCTTCTTGAATGATGTTTGGACCGAAAACTGATCGTTCAGCTGTTTCTGACCAATTCAACGGGGTTCGGCAGGCACGGCCATACAAGGCTTCAAATGATGACATTTGCAGACTAGCTTGGTAACTATTGTTGTACGAAAATTCTGCATATGGTAAACTCTTATCCCATCGGGCAGCATTAGCTAGAGCACAAGCTCTCAGCATATCCTCCAATATCTGATTAACTCTTTCATCGCCCATCATGCATGGATGATACGCGATGCGAAATTCGGATGGGTGCCCAATGCTTCATGCAAGCTCGCCAAAAACGAGAGGTGAACGGGATCTCGATCGACACTATCTTTTGGGCACACCGCAAACCGACAATTCGGCCATGTACAACTCGCAAGGCGATCTCACGAGTATGTGGTTTTGATGGCGAGAAATGGGCGACTTTGGTCAAACGATCAACTATTACCCATATCGAATCGTAACCCGATTGAGTCTTGGGTAAACCGGTAATGAAATCCATACCGATCTCTTCCCACTTCCATTCTGGAATCTTCAATGGTTGCAGCGAACCTGCTAGTCTCGGTGTTCGCTTTACTTTACGGCGTGTGTCGCACAAGGCAACGAACTCGCGACTTCGTTTCAAATTTGGCCACCAAAATTTAGTCTTAACATCTGGTACATCTTGGTACTTCGAGGTGGATCGAATACTTTGAATCATGGGCTTCCTTTAAGATTAATCGTCTTAGACCATCGATATCCGGTACACTGAATCGACCATTAATCAGTATGTCTTGATCATCCTTGGTGAAATCTTTGAATTTCCCCTCTGTCATTTTGACCTTGATTTACGACAACACAGATCCTTTGGTTGTGCTTCACGAATTTGCTTCTCCGGTAGACTGTACTTCCAAATTGGCTACAAATCCTTCCGGACACAACTTCTAGCTTTAGCTTCAAATTCTTCATGAAGTTACGGCAACTTCCTTTACTTCCAAAGCATTGCGGTAACTCTTACGACTTAGAGCATCTGCAACTCGTTGGCTTTTCCGGATGGTAGTGGATTCCAAGATTGTAATCCTTGATCAATTCTAACCATCTTCTCTGTCTCATGTTCAAATCATTGGTGAAGATATACTTTAGACTCTTATGATCCGTATAGACTTCACAATGATTCTGATGAGGTAATGGCGCCAAATCTTTAAAGCATGCACTCGCGCTAATTCGGATCATGAGTAGGGTAATTCTCTTCGTGAGGTCTCAAGCGCCTTGACGCATAAGCGACAGCTCTTCCTTCTTGCATCAGGACGCATCCTAATCCTTGACGCGAAGCATCACAATAGATATCGAAATCCTTGCGAATATCTGGCAAAATCAGCACTGGGGCTGAAGTCAAACGCTTCTTGATTCTTGAAAACTTTCTTCACAGTTTGAGTCCAAGTGAACTTTTTCTCCTTCTTCAACAATTGCGTAAGAGGCTTAGCAATCGATGAGAATCCTTTGATGAAACGGCGGTAATAACCTGCCATTCCCAAGAAACTGCGAATCTGAGTCACGGTCTTGGGCTACTCCCAATGTAGCATCGCTTAACTTTACCGGTCAATCGCTACTCCTCATTGTCATCACATGACCGGAAATCCACTTCCTTCTTCCAAAATCACACTTATCGAACTTGGCATACAACCGATGCTCTCGGAGTTTTCCAATATTATCCTTAAATGTTCAAATGTGTTCTTCCTCCGACTTGGAGTACACCGAATATCATCAATGAACACGACTACGAACTTGTCCAAATATTCCATGAATACTTTATTCATCATGTTCATGAAGTATGCGGGGGCATTAGTCGGACTAAAGGACATGACTAAGAACTCATAATGTCCATACCGCGTTGAGAAAGTGGTCTTGGTATATCCTTAGGACAAATCTTTAGTCGTTGGTAACCCGATCGCAGTCGATCTTTGAAAACACTCGGCTCCTTTCATCGATCAAGCGGATCATCTATCCGGATAGTGGGTACTTGTTCTTGATGGTAACCGTTGAGAGAACGGTAATCAATACACATCCTCATACTTCCATCCTTCTTCTTGACAAACAACACTGGTGCTCCCTATGGCGACGAACTAGGTCTCACGAAACCTTTCTCAAGAAGTTCTTCCATCTGCTTCTTCATCTCTACCAATTCATGGTGGCATCCGATAAGGTCTCTTCAAATTGGTGCTGTCCTCGCACTAGGTCGATGACAAACTCAATGTCACGATCGGTGGCATTCCCGTAATTCTTCCGAACCACATCTGGATATTCACTGACCACTGGTACTTCTTCTAAGGAAAGGGTCTTCAAACTGTTTGCTAGCAAATGTCCATCACGAACTGAGGTAGCTAGGAACTCTACCTTGTTTCCTTTGGCATCCTCGACTGTTACGGCTCTTCGGCCACAATCTAGCACGGCTTTGTGCTTGGATAACCAATCCATGCCAACAATGACATCTAGGGTTTGGGTATCTAGGACAATTAGGTTGGCTAGAAACTCAACTCCAGCTATGAGTAACTTAGCTCCTAAACATCCCACTCTAGTACTTAGCTCTGCTCCAGGCGACTGGACTAACAGAGTATGCTTAAGTTGCATAACTTCCAATTTATTCTTGGTTGCAAACATTCCAGAAACAAATGAATGCGAAGCTCCAGAATCAAACAAAACTGATGCATGTACTGAGTTAACCAGAAACTTACCCAGTACAACGTCTAGTGACTCCTGGGCTCCTTCCAGAGTGACGTGGTTGACACGGCCTCGATCACGATCGCGTGCTCCTCCGGCTTGACCGGTAACTTGCGAAGCTCCTTGGTTGATGCCTGGTGCTGGCGTCTTGGATGGAGTAGCTCCAAGGTTGAAGCGTACTGGAGTGATTGTTCCCCTTTGTAGACACTGGTTGGCAAAATGTCACGCTAACGACAGCGTAATGCACCTTTGGTGCATTCTGTTTGCTTCTGGATTGGGGTTGACGGTGCGGGGTTGCGGAAGTTACGGCACCGGGCGGGTCTTTGAAGTTGGTGCAGTGCTCAACGCGAAGTGCGAGGTGGAAACTCGTTGAACTGTCTTGCACTGTTCTTGCCCTCTCTGTGATTGATGGTTCCCTTCTTTGAGCCATCCGCGCTTCTGCTTATCCTCCGCCTCCTTGCGTTTGTCCTCCAAAACAAAGGCTTTGTTGACCGATTCTTGAAATCGTGAAAAGTATGGGCGATCAAACTGACTTGTAGTCCAGTGTTTAGTCCTTTCAAAAAGCGACTCTGACGAGTCTTGTCCGTGGCTACATCTTCCGCTGCATAGCGAGCTAGCTGAGAAAACTTGTTGAGGTAGTCAGACACTAACATAGCTCCTTGCTTGAGAGTGCGGAACTCATCCTTCTTCAGATCGATAATGCCTTCTGGTACGTGATACTGGCGGAATGCTGCAGAAAATTCCTCCCAGGTGATATCCTGTGGTGTCTCATGGGCGGCACAGAAGTTCTCCCACCATTCAGCAGCATTTCCTTCCATCTGGTGAGTGGCATACAGAACCTTTTCACGATCGCGCCCGGGTGATCGCAGCTTCCTTCGATAACTCGAGCCAATCGTGCGCTTCCACCGAGAGGCGTGTCGGAAAATGTTGGTGGGCGAGTCCTTATAAATTACGCAAGTTTGGATGGTCCATGGTGACCATGAGCACCGGGGCTCCATCTTTGTTGATTGTTATTGTTGTTAGCCTGGTTGTTCACAGCTTGCATCTGAGTCATCATAGTGTTCATCAGCTGAGTCTGTGCTGCCATGAAAGCTCCAAAGTTTTGCAAGTCAATTGGGGGTGCTTGTGGCGGAACTGCTCCTGCGGTGGTTGCTCATTGCCTCTCGTGTTGGGGTCTGGAACCACTAGCGATGTCCGCGAGTTTGAACCATCCGCGAAGCTCGGGGTTAGATAAGGTAGCAAGCACAAGATAAGTTGAGAACTAAGTAGGGGGTAGGTTAAACCCAACAAAACACAGCTCAAGAAACTACAATGAAATACCTTTATTACTTAGGGTCTTAGCATGACAGCAACAAATGCCTAAGGGCCTTTGCAGCTCATGCTCGCACACAAAAAGAAACAACGACCTAAGCACACAAAACTACGCCTAAAGGGCGACTCGCTAAATCAAATCGCTAAGCTCAAAAAAGCCTAAAACGAACTACTCAAGAAAGCCTCCACAACATGCGCGCTCTCGACGTATGACTCGGAGTGGCCGCATCTTGGCAACCGATCCCGATGCCACGAATCGGTGCGGCGAACAGGCGTTCGGTGCAACTAGCTCACCGGCTCCTCGGCTCTGCATAATCCTCTGGACCTTCCTCGGGTCTTCTTGAAATCCTCCTCGGGGTCTTCCTCTTCTTGGGAACTTGGTCGTAGAGGATCTCTTGCAGTGGCGACCTTCTCTTGACTCTCGCAAGGCTTCATAGACATGATCCAACTCCGTGATGGTCCTCTCCAAAGCTTCCTCACGGCGGCCACGAATCGGGCGAGGTGCACGATCAGAGCGTTGCTCTCTCATTCGTGGGCGGGTATCGTCTTTGGCAAGTCCACGGTGCGCTGCTCGGGTGGTAACGGAAGACGGTGTCCTGAAGCTCCGTCGTAGATGTTGCGAATCGCAGCATGGCCAAGCGGCGACGACTCGGATACCTTCCGGCCAAGTGATCTTCCTCACGAGACGCGTGCGAAGGTTGGCTCGCCTTGTCGCTCCTCCCGGCGAGATCGTCGAGCGACAAATCACTCCACGATTCGTCCATTCACAATCCACCATTGTCGACGTCAATGGACGATCAAAACCCCAAGAACACGGAGCAACTTCCAAAGCTCGGCGGCATACACTCCAGTGCGCTCACCATAGCTCTGAAGACGAGGCATCTATCAAGACAGACGAACAGGGTAAGAGCAACTTTAAAACAGCGGGGAGAGAAAGGATTATAGCAATAGTTGAGGCGAGAGAGATATGAGAAGAGTTAAGCAATCAATTAACCTTGCAAGTTATTTTTTTTCCTTTAGAAAATAATTTGGACACTCTAAAGATGACCAATCTAACTAAGGTCAAGATCTACAGTCAGTATGGCTCTGATACCACCTGCGCCGGGACCTGCAGTACGATTACGGAACTCTCTGTATACCGCACTAGTCCAGATCACGCTAGTGCACACAGGGTTAACATAGGTAAATACCGATCCACACAAGCGATAAATAAAGTAAACGATTAGTTTGATTAACAAATAAGGGTTGTGACCTTATGGTCGAGTTTACACTTATTAAGCCACCCAGGGCTAACAGGAAATAAACAAGCAGCGGAACGGAAAACTCCAAACAGATCCCACCAATTCACCACAGCAACCGATCGGGATCCGGACCTTAACGAACGATCGGCCTTGAACTCCTCCTCAGCGGCGTAGACTCCTCCTCTTCAGAGGTTTGGGCGCAAGTTTTACAACAAGCGTGAGTACACAACCGCACTCGCAAATCATACCACGTAATGCAATGTATAGATGCGGGCTTATTCCAAAGAAAAGGCTTCGTGGTTATTTTGCAAAATGCAACATTTGCAATTGAATACGAATAATAGATTGAAAGCACACTTCAAAACAAGTAGACAGATTAATTTATGATTGTTTCCACAAAGACACACAAATAAACAAAGTTATTTCACATAGCCATATGATTGAGGTCACACAGCTCCCATCCCAACATTTTATGAAAACTACCTCGTGTGAAATCCCGAGCATGTCCATGACCGTGGGCGCGCTATTCGAATAGATTGATTTAACACTCTGCAGAGGTTGTACACTTTACCCACAAGATACAACTAGTGTAGCAAGCACCAATCGTAACAAAACAGTTCGAAACTTCATCTCAAACATTGACATTCCCGGTGTGCTTACAAACCGCTATACCGGCTCACATAGAATTGATATAACACACACACCGGGACGGGGAAGACGAATCGTCCCGCGATGCAACCACCAAGTAGTCACACCTCCACCTGTCACACGGCCTAACCTATCCACCAACATCAATGCCGAGAATCCATAACTTACTAAGTTAGGCCCGTCCCATACCGGGCATGTGGTCGCATGAAGAAGCTCAGCCAATGGCGCACAAAGTTAAGTCCTTAATTGACCAAGGCAAGACTTCCATGTTCTAACTAAGTCACAAAGATTATCATTCCCATCACATAGACCACCATGTCACACAGTCTCCACCACTTGCCTTTGTCTAAATCCTTTACCACCTAGTTGGTTTTAGTGCAACACATGCCATCACGAAGTAATAACATACAGCACACAGTTTTACACAAAGTTCCATAGTTCATATTTGCAACTTTCATGAGATGTGAGACTCGTAGCATGGCTAAGCAATTGTACTTGCATCTAACCAACCAACATTGGTGCTATAATATTACCAACTAATAACCAATCTAGGGTGACAAGGAATTATGACATACAAGGCCAAAGTGTGATAGCAATTTGGATAATAACTATGCCCAAAGCATTTAAATAAATAATTAAAGTAGAATGCATTAATTTAACACAAAGTAATTTGAAAACTGGGTTCAAGATGATCAAAGGTATGACTTGCCTTGGAAAAGGTCTATGTACTGGTCTTGATCTTGGGGTGCTCCTTCTTCCACAAAATTTCCCGACGAATCGACGTCTACTCGCAAACGAAACAAAAACAAACAAAACAAATAAATAACAGAGGAAAAAACAAGCTCCAAAAATTAAATAAAAATCTCAGATAAATAGAGCTTGAATTTAGACAAATTTAGAAATTTGAATGGGATCAATCGGAGTTAGGATGCAAAAGTTATGAGCTTTGGAAGATTGGAAATCTAAAAAAACCCTAATTTGGATTTTCTGGATTTTCCCGAATTATTTCTCTGAAGAAAAATCGGAATAATGCGCAATGATTATGTCAGCGAGGATTTCCGGAAAAGAAATAATAATAAAAAATCTCTGACATGTGGGACCCACATGTCAGAGGCTAAACTCACGGTGGACTAGGTCCACCGAGCCTCGCTCGAACCCGGGTTGCACACTTGTGCACCCACGTGGTCGCCACGTGGCGCCACGCAAGCACGTGGCGAGGTGGCGTGACACGCAGGCAGCTAGGTCAGCCTGACGGCGGCGATGCTCTGGACAACCCGGTAACGGCGAACGGCGGCGCTCTGGCGGGACCGGGTGGTACCAGAAGGTACCAGAAGATGCACTCACGAGCGGCGGAGGGGCTCAGGAGTGGCCGGCGGCGAGCTGGAGGCGGCGGAGGGGTCACGGGTTTTGTCGGACGGGGCAATTGGCGAAGCTCCGGCGAAGTGGATGGCACCAGGAGCTAGCCCAGGCTATTGCGAAGCCGGAGGTGCAGACGATGAGGTCCCGGCGATACTGACGGCGGCAAGGGAGCTCACCGGAGTCCTTGCGGGTGAAAACCTAAAATCGGTGAGGGTGGCGGCGCAGGGGCTCTCGGGCGGCGCTGGGTTGGGGCTTCTGGTGCTGGTGATCGGGCGATCCTCGGGGCTTTTATAGGGGGTTGGGGAGGGCTAGGTGGCGTGCGCGGTGAAACCCGTAAGAGTCCAAATGGTTACAAGATAGATTTCCGATTTTGAACAAGATTCGGGATATGATTTTACCAGCAATAGGTGCGGTTGAGATGGGGATAAGATTTGGCACGTTTTCTAGAAAGGTTTTATTTGGAAATGTGTTTTGTCGGACGGAGCTCGAGCTCACCATCAATGGCGGCGACTCGGGCGCGGGCGCGAGGAAGAAGCTGGCTGCGAGGAAGACGACGCAGATGGCGGACCCACTGTCGCTGAGGCGGGCCTTGGCGAGTGAATGGGTCACACATGCATACGGGCAGCGGTCAAGGAATAGGGTTGGGCCGGGAAGATTAGGCCCGAGAGGATTTTGAGATTTATAAATAGGTTTTCTAATTTAGAAAATACCAGAAATTCAAATGGGCAATACAAAATAGCAAATGAACTCAGAAAAATTCTAGAAAAATCTAGAAAATATATCTGAGCACATAGAACCCAAATAAAATAGTTTTGGTTAATGTTCATGTTGGAATTATTCACATTAAATGTTTTTGATTGTAAAGTCCAATATTAAGCTTTTGAAATTAAATTCAAATAAAATCCAAATGGTGAATTTTCTCCCTACTAACTATTAAAAGATTTTTAAGCTCTGAAAATTGGGATGTTACATGCCCGGTGCGCCTCCTCTCCAAGCCCGCCGCTTCCTTCCCTCGCACGAGCACACATCGCCTCCTCCTTCCAAGAGCCTGGTGCGCCTTCCCTTCGACGTCGCCTACTACTCCGGTACTGCTCTCTGCTCGTCCTTCTCCTCAATGCCCAAAGGTAACCAATGCCGAGTTGCCGACCCCGACGCCCCTTTCCCTCACTCTTTGTATCAATAATCTGTCATGCTGTCATGGTCTTCATGGACTCATGATAATTGCACTGGTATCTGGTTCAAACACTGAGTAGTATGAGGTGTTGTGCTTGTTTTAGGAATTTGTATTTGTTCTAGTCAGTGATTCATATGGTATTTGTTTTGATACTGCTACTGGAATATATTGCAATGTGGTGTGGTGGGCTTGAGATGAATGCTCTTTGATGATAATAGTATTGTATTGAAATTATTTTGATAATCGGGTTTGAACTTGAGCTCCAATTGGAATGCTTACTCTACATCTGAGAGCAATATCAAAATGTTAAACCTTAGCTTTATGCTGATTTCATTTGTTCACATGATGTTTGTGTTGAGCATATTATTCATTTTAAATGACTTGGAGGATTTACATGTTTATATGTCAATTATGTCATTGTATTGGTCCTAATTTCTTCACTACATATCCTAATTATTATTAATTGGTGCGTATATCCATACACATAGAGATCGAATCTTATGATAATATATTCATGCGTATCAAAACTTCTATTTCTTGTGAAGATGTCTCCTGCTTATTCTTCATAATCGTCGCCTCATGTGTCTGATACGTCGTCCTCTGGAATATCCAAGCGCGGTAGAAGAAGAGGAATGTCGAAAAGGCCCGGGGGCCGATTTACCATCATGGAGGTCGACGAGTCTGGGACCCCTATCAATCCTCACCGAGTAGCATCCGCATTCCGAACAATACTTAGAATAGTTGCACATCAATGGGTCAACATCACCTACGATTCGTGGAAAGAGTTAACCAAAGTTCAGAGAGGTGAGCTGTTGACGGATATTTTCCGATCATTTGAGATCCCAAAACAACACGAGGACTCTGTGCGACGACACACATTTCTACAAGCATGCAATGCATGGAAGAACTTCAAGAGCACGCTTATCAAGAACTATGTGGAGAAGGATCTGAGGCCCTTCCACAAGTATCCGTTCTTGGAAGAGTGCTGTCAAGACTTTGTGGCAAAGAAGATGATAGATGATTTTAGGAGTGAAAGTGGCACACAGGGCCCTCTAGGAAAAAACAAGCACCCCGCAGACTCGGCACCACTTGGTATGCAGGTAAAATCCCGCAATGGAGGGATTAGGACCAGCAGGCAAACCGTTCAAATGTCTCCCTGCCATTTGTCGAGATCACTGATGAGCGCACCCAAAACTAGCTAAGAGGGAGGTTAATAACCCTGTCTTTGGGGGCCATCTCCTTTACAAACCCCGTAGATGAGGAAGTGTCCCAACGCCTGGTAAGATATCGAACTACCTAGTTTGTAATTACTCCATAACTTCTGTAACATCCCAAAGTTTTGTTACCAAAAATAAAATTAATAAACTTATTATTTTGTTGGAATTTCTAAATTTTAAAAGAGTTTAATTACTTTTCTTGAATTTCTTAAATTTTTTAAAAGTAGAAAATAAAATTTATTGACTTTTCTGGGATTTTATTGGATTTAAAGTTGAAAAGGAAAATTTTAATTAATTTCTAGAATTTTTTTGAATTTTAAAAGCTTTTCCCTATTTATTTCAAGCCAAAATAAAATTATCTACAAAATTAATTACCAATTATGAGTTGGAATTATTTTATTTAAGTCCTAAATGTCTTTGGGAATTTTTGTGAATTTTTCCATTATTTTTGGACTTGTTTTGCTATTTTTTATGTTTATTTGCCTTTTCTGCTATTTTCTAAAAAGAAAAAGCTATTTAAATCTGACATAAGTCCCTTGGGCCAAAACTCCTTTGGGCCCAACTCATCTTCTCCTGCGCCGCAGCCCATGTGGCCCACTCAGCCCAGCCCTTTTCTCGCGCACGCACGGCCCACGCGGCCTGTTCTCCCACGCGCTTTCACTCCAATCTGTGCCAACCGTTGGATCAAGAATCAATGGTCCGATCTTGATTTCACTCTCGGATGGTCCGAACGTTCCACCCAACGTGGACCATCCGATCTAAAACGGACGGCCCGATCTTGATGACACGTTCGGGTGGTCCGAACGTCCACGCCATTGTGAACCGTTCGATTTAAATCGAACGACTGACGCTTCGCCCATTGTTTTCTTTCCTTTTCTCTCTGTCACTACCAGGTGGGCCCCACCACCTTCGTCTCCATCACGTCATCCACCTCGTGCTCAAGCTGCAACCGCCATGGCCACAACGCCAAGCTCATTCACTACCATGATTTTCGCATCCATTCCTTGCGCGAGCGTGCGCATCGACGTCCGCAATGGCTACCACACCTGTTCCTCCCCCTTTTCCCCTTTTTCTCGCACCCGTTCCACCGAAATCCCCAACAACCGCCGCGACCTTCACGCACACGATCTTGTCCACGACTACCCCTTAAGCCCTAAAAAAGGATGCCCCGGGTGCACCTCTACCTCATCATCTCAGCGCTGCCAACAACTCCTCTCCCCCTCTCCCCAATCACCGTAATTTTGAAGTTCTTCGGCGATCACGGAATCTCCTTTCTTCGTCTTCTCTGGTGACGTCAAGCCCTTTCAGGCCGCCTCGACCACCTCTACGGCATCGCCGCTTCATCGCCGACCCGGTGCGCGCACTCACTTTGTCGAAGGACCACCAGAGCAGCTTCGCCACCGTTGGCCTAGCACTACCGCTGCTAAACCTCGTTGCCAACAGTCAAAACACCGCACCCCTCCGCCTCTAGGTAGCGCACTAGTTTCCTCATCACACACTCTCTCTCTCTCTTTTGCGCACATCCACGCTCCTCGCCGTGGCGCGTAGCGCCCGCGAGGGTGTCGCGAGAGCTTCACCAGCCTCGGGTCTACGTGGCGTACACACGTAAGCGCCACCTGGCGCCACCTCGGAGCCAGGTCAGCCCTTGGGCTTACGTGGCTACTTCCGTGGCACCTTGCGCCAGCACCCGCTCAGCCCTTCACTGTTTCATACACCAAGCCCACCATGGTCCTTTGACCGCGCACGGACTCAGTCCATTGACTGCATGTCCCACACGTCAGTAACCTATTCTCTTTTCCTTTGAAATATAATTCGGTCAGAAAAATCAATTTCTTGAGGGCTCACGTCTTGCTTGCATCATAAACCCTTTTTCTTCAGGAAAATAAATCCAGTAAATCCATAAATCTGATTTTCATCAATTTATATGATTTCAATCTTCCAAAGTCCATATCTTTTGCATCTGAACTCCGTTTGAGCCCATTCAATTTCCTAAATTAATATAAATTCAATATCTAGATATCTAAACCAAAATTATTTAATGTGGAGTTCATTTGAATTTTGTTTGAATTTAGATTATTTTCGTGTATAGATTTCGACGACTTCGGAGAGTCGGATTTTGATGCCGTTTGAGGGTAACTAACCAAGCAAGGCAAGTTATACCTTTGATCATATTTGAACCCAATATTTAAAATTATTTAAATTCTGTTCTAAATTATTATTACATGCGTATTTATATTCAAGTAATTTAAATTCCTATTTTAAAGTTCTAGTTGTTCTCATGATCATTGTATAGCCAATCTTGATATTGAATTAGTCACCCTTTGACACCATAAATGAAAATCTAGTTTATGCAATAGTATAAACTAGAACATTTTGAGAAAAATTATGCTTAGCCATGCTTATAGATCAAACATGTTTAATTTGGGGAATTTCAGCCAAAAATCAATTGTTGTTTAAATGGTATCCATGGCATTGGTGTGTTATGGAAGTTTATAAATGACTTTGAAAAAAAATGAAATAAATCAAAATGGTTTGGACTTGGGCATAATGGTTGTTTGGATGGTGCATGTTGATGCACGGGATCGGGTCATTACTATGATCGAGGCCCATGGGTTTTATGGAAAGTTGCCTGTAACAGCCCCAATTTTAAGAACAATAATAAAATGTTCTATGAACAGTAATGATGTATTGTTCATAACAGTAAGGAGATGCTATTCATAGCATCACTGTTCATTTTTACAGATTGGGCATTATGTTGCAAATTAAAATTTCCCTTTTCTAGCCAAAATCCAAAACCTATTTGAAGCTTCAAAGGAAATACAAGTTAGAGCTTGTATTATGACTGGGAGGTATTTTTATCAAAGCCTAGATAAATTATCTTGCCTAAAAATAATTTTTGTTGAATTTTTAGAAATTATTTTGCCTTGGAGAAAAATATTTGACTTTAAATAAACCTATTCAGGCTAAGGTAATTATTTATGTATTTTACCAAGTGAGGCATTGGTTTTCAAAATTTATTTGGGAAATATATCATCCCAGTAGCCTCCTTGCAAAATTTCATGGTTTTATAAATTTATTTACTATTTCTAAAGCCCGGTCAAACTTTTAAACATTTGAATAGGGTCTGGTCAACTCTTTTGGTCTAAACCCAAACCCTAGCACTGTAGCGACTCGAACCCAATAAGGTTGGGTCCAACCAGAGCATTTGGTCCGGCTCGGTCACGCTCGGGCGCGAGCCCAACCCCGCACGTGACGCAAGCTGTTGATCTCCAATCGAACGGACGAGATTTGTGAAGCCGCGTGGGCTATCCACGTATGCGAAACAATCTCCACCGTTGGATCTCCATCCAACAACATCCAGCTTTAGATCGAAATCTTAACGCACCTCCAATTGTGGACGTTGATTTCCAAACCAACGCGCCGGATCCTTTGTGTCGTTTGGGCCATCCTGTAGGGCTCATTCAATCCTGGCCATAGGATCTTGATCGTGCGGCGCTCACTTTTTGGGCTAGACCATTTTCTTATGGAAAGGTCAAATTAAACGTGAGCAGTTGGATTCTCAATAAGCGGGCCAGATCAGTGGGCCGTTTGGATCACCGAATGCCACAGTGAATCTGAGCCCTTGGATCTAGATCAGGCGATCGAGAGGGGTGGTGACATTCGGACCCCCAAACTCCCCACTTGATCTCCACCGTTGATCTTAGATCTTTTTGTTTTTGAACTTAAAGGCGCGCATCCATTTTTCGCCGCTGGATTCAAATCCTACGGTGCCCTTTTGACAATGTGCGTTTAGGGCCCGATTTTCATAGGGTCGTTGGATTTTGATCGTAGGGTCTATAACGATGTGACATTCGGACCGCCGAATCTCCCATCAATCTCGACCGTAGAAAACAAATCTAACGGTGCCACGTCATCTCATTTAAAGTGACATGTATCTTTTTGAGATCGATTGTTGGATTCAAATCCAACGCTCCTCTTTGAATATAACCTTCGGACTTCCTTAAGGCTCCATTAAATCTCAATCGTCCGTTTGAGATCGCACGACCCATATTAAATGATATCGATTAGAATCTCTTAACACCTATTTTTATCGCATCTGCCCATTTCTAATCGGACGGTCGATGTTCTTTTGAGTTTTAGGAGGCGCGCGCGACTGCAGCTGACAGCGGGGCCCGCATGTCAGGGAGTCGCCTCTCCTCCTTACCTCTGTGCGCCGCCGCTGGTTTCGTGATCGGCGTGGAGGCGTTATCCAGTGATTGTGCACTATTTTTCGGATATTTAGCATCAATTGGACACCTCATCAGCTCTAGACACTTCTCCTTACTCCTGTAGCTCAACCTCTATATATATACCCTAGCTTTTTGCTACTGCCATTGTTGACCAAAGGAGCTCTCCATCTTCCTTTTCATTCTAGTGGAGTTTCTTGCTCTTACATCTTGCTTATCCATCCTAGATGCTTGATTCACCTTGTAGTATGGGTTTAGCATCTTTTGTAGGTTGAAACCGGGGACTTTTTCTCTATTGATCAGAGCCGGTTTTAGGAACCTTGGGTGTTTTTCATGCCCTGGTAAGCTAAGGCCCTAGTTCTTGTCATCTTGAGCACCTTAAGGACCTCAGAAGCTCATATGAACCATTCACTTGTACATGTAATACTCCCACCTTCTTTAAACTGAAAAGTTGTTTTCATAACTTTTCGGTCTTTCACGTCATTTCCCAGTTCTAGGGTTTCCCATGCTATCTTTTCAGCTTAGTCAGTTCTTAGCTGAACCCTAGTAGCATAAGCAGTGGTTCTTTTGATTCTTGTTGTCTTCTACTTAGCTTTGTAGCAAAGCTCTACCTCTGTCATCTGTTGTCGGCCAAACCGACAACTTTTGAAATTTTGATAGTTTGTGTAATCTGACCGATTAGGGTTAGTCTAGGGTATTATCTACTCTAAAGATCAGGTTAAGCTTTAATTTAGAATCTTTTACTTGGTACACTTCCACTTAAACTAAAATCTACAATCTGCCCTGTTTTCAAATCTTTTCAGAATCTGAAAACTGTAACTTTAACCTAAACCCTATTTCCTGTCAATTGAAGGCAGTAGATGATAATATGGATTATTATCTTTATTGGGGTATGTCGGGACCCAGAATTACGATTCTGGAACCCTCTATGTATACTGCACTAGTCCAGGATCACGCTAGTGCACACAGGGTTAACATAGGTAAATATCGATCCACACAAACGATAAATAAAGTAAACGATTAGTTTGAATAATACATAAGGGTTTTGACCTTATGGTCGAGTTTATACTTATTAAGCCACGCAGGGCTAACAGAGAATAAAACAGCAGCGGAACGGAAATAACTTCAGCGTAGATCCCACCAATTCACTACAGGCAACCGATTGGGATCCAGACCTTAACGATCAACAACCTTCGGTGAACTCCTCCTCGAAAGCAGGCGTAGACTCCTCCTCTTATGTAGGTTTGGGCACAAGTTTTACAACAAGCGTGAGTACACAACCGTACTCGCAAATCATACCACAGAATGCAATGTATAGATGCAGGCTTATTCCAAAGAAAAGGCTTCTGTGGTTCTTTTGCATAAAAGCAACATTTGCAATTGAATACGAATAATAGATTGAAAGCATAATTCAAAACAAATAGACCATATTAATTTAACAGTTGTTTTCACAAAGACACATAGCCTAAACAAATTATTTCACATAGCCATATGATTGAGGTCACACAGCTCCCATCCCAACATTTTATGAAAATCTACCTCGTGTGAAATCCCGAGCATGTCCATGATCATGACGCGCTATTCGAATAGATTGATTTAATACTCTGTAGAGGTTGTACACTTTACCCACAAGATACAACTAGTGTAGCAAGCACTAATCATAAACAAACGGTTCAGAAACTTCATCTCAACATTGACACTCCCGATGTGCTTACAAACCGCTATGCCAACCCAAACCAAGCGCTTTGGCATAACACACACCGCTGGACAGGGAAGCGGCGAACCGTCCCACGATGCAACCACTAAGTAGTCACACCTCCACCTGTCACCACACCTAACCTATCCACACGAACATCAATGCCGAGAATCCATAACTTACTAAGTTAGGCCGTCCCCATACCGGGCATGTGGTCGCATGCAGAAGGCTCAGTTCAATGGCGCACAAAGTTAAGTCCATAATTGACCAAGGCAAGACTTCCATGTTCTAACTAAGTCACAAAGATTATCATTCCCATCACAAAGCCCACCATATCACACAGCTTCCACCACTTGCCTCAGTCTAAATCCTTTACCACCCAGTTGGTTTTAGTGCAACACATGCCATCCACAAAGTAATAGCACACAGTACACACAGTTTTATCACATAGTTCCATAGTTACTTAGTCACATTTAATAATTGCAACTTTCATGAGATGTGAGACTCGTAGCATGGCTAAGCAATTGTACTCGCATCTAACCAACCCACGTTGGTGCTATAATAATACCAATTAATAACCAATCTAGGGTGACAAGGAAATTATGACGTACAAGGCCAAGGTGTGATAACAAATTTCGATAATAACTATACCCAAAGCATTTAAATAAATAATTAAAATAGAATGCAGTACTTTGAAGTAAAGTAATTTGAAAACTGGGTTCAAGATGATCAAAGGTATGACTTGCCTTGGAAAAGGTCTATGTACTGGTCTTGATCTTGGGGTGCTCCTTCTTCCACAAAATTCCCGACTAAACAGCGTCTACTACAAAGCGAAACAAATAAACAAAACAAATAAATAACAGAGGCAAAACAAGCTCCAAAAATTAAATACAAATCTCAGATAAATAGAGCCTGAATTTAGATAAATTTAGAAATTTGAATTGGCTCAATCGGAGTTAGGATGCAAAAGTTATGAGCTTTGGAAGATTGAATCTAAATAGAAACCCTAATTTGGATTTTCTGGAATTTCCGAATTATTTCTCTAAAGAAAAATCGGATTATTGCGCAACGCTGACGTCAGCGAAGGAGTTTCGGGAATTAAAAGAAATAAAAAGAATATACTGACATGTGGGACCCACATGTTAGTGACATGGCTCACGGTAGACCAAGTCTACCTAACCGATTGAATCTGGGACCGGTGGACCATGCCACGCACGTGCTGACGAGGCAGCCACGCATGCGACACGTAGGCACGAGGGCTGAGGTGGCGACGAGGTGGCGCTGACGTGGCTATAGCGAGGGCGGCGGCGCTCGGGAACCGAGGGTCCCGGCGAACGGTGGCGATTCACCGGCGGTGAGTGGTACCGACGCGTGGCGGGGTGGCACGAGAACTCGTAGGTGTGCTCACCGTGGTCGGGGCGTATGTGGCGGCGCGCGGCGTTAAGCGGCGGAGGGCTACGTGCTCGGCGGTCGGTGCTCGGTGACGTTCCCGTGGCGAAGGCCACCAAGGTGAAGTGCGCTCCGTGCGATGCGATGGTGCGAACCACGGCTCGGCGGCTCGGTTGCGTGGAAGAGCTCGCCGGAGTTGGCGGCGGTGCGGTCGTTCGAGCTCCTACGGCGGCTAGGGTTTGGCGCGAGGCAAAGCGGTGCGGGAGAGTGCGAGGCCGAGGGCTACCTCCTTTTATACCGGAGGCTGGGAGAGTCCAGGGCATGAGCGCCCAAAGCGGGACAGCCGGCGGCGGCGAATCCCTGCAGATTCGAGACGACGATGGCGTGGCGGGGTGGGTCCCACCCGCGGCGGCTAGGGCTCGGCGCGAGCGCGTGCGCGAAACGACACGGCCTCTGAAAGCAGACTCAAGGATCGACCGCTCATCCTAGATCGAACGGCCCAAAATCGATGGAACATTCGGACGACCAACTCGATCGTGCACATCGGTAGTTCATCCTCGATCGAGCGGTGGAGAACAAGCGGCGCTCGGAAGGAAGAAAAGGCGGAGACCCGACATGCGGGCCGCATGTCGGTTGGAAGCAGCAGCGCGCGATGAGCGGTCACAAGCCACGAGAGATGGGCGAAGGAAAGAGATTCGGCCGAGAGGATTTCTGAGATTTTAGTAGTTTTTTCTATTTTAGAAAATACCAGAAATTCAAATAAGCAATAGAAAATAGCAAATGTACTCAGAAAAATTCTAGAAAATTCTAGAAAATATATCTGAGCACATAGAACCCAAATGAAATAGTTTTGGCTAATGTTCAGGTTGGGATTATTCACATTAAATATTTTTGATTAGAAAGTCCAATATTAAGCTTTTGAATTTAAAATCAAACAAATCCAAATGGTAAATTTTCTCCCTACTAACTATTAAAAGATTTTTAAACTCAGAAAATTGGGATGTTACAAACCTCCCCCCTTAAAGGAATCTCGACCCCGAGATTCAAGCTAGCTAGAGAAAAGGCTAGGAAACTCGGCTTTCAGCTCTTCTTCACGTTCCCACGTTGCTTCTCCTTCTGAGTGGTTGCTCCACTGGACCTTACAAAAACGAACAGTCTTGCTTCTGGTGTGGCGCTCCGCGACATCTAAAATCTTAATTGGCTACTCCTTGTAGGTAAGATCCTCCTTCAAATCAATTGATTCCAAAGGGGCTTGCTCTTCTGGCAGACGAAGATACTTCTTCAGTTGCGAGACATGAAAGACATCATGCACTCCTGCTAACGACTGCGGTAGCTCCAACTGATAAGCAACTTCTCCATGGCGTTCCAAAATCTTGAACGGACCAGCATACCTAGGGGCAAGCTTCCCCTTGGCATGAAACCTTTTGACACCTCTGAGCGGAGTCACTCGAAGGTAAACGAAATCCTCGGGTTCAAAACTGAGATCTCGACGACGATTATCAGCATAGCTCTTCTGCCTGGACTGAGTTATCTTCAATCTTTCTCTGATCATGGCCACTTGCTCTTCTGCTTCTTGAATGATGTCTGGGCCGAACACTGAACGTTCAGCTGTTTCTGACCAATTCAACGGGGTTCGGCAGGCACGACCATACAAAGCTTCAAATGGTGACATTTGCAGACTAGCTTGATAACTGTTGTTGTACGAGTATTCTGCATATGGTAAACTTTTATCCCATCGGGCAGCATTAGCTAGAGCACAAGCCCTTAGCATATCCTCCAATATCTGATTAACTCTTTCAGTCTGTCCATCTGTCTGTGGATGATACGCAGTACTGAAATTCAAATGGGTGCCCAATGCTTCATGAAAACTTTGCCAAAAACGAGAGGTGAACTGAGATCCTCGATCTAATACTATCTTCTTGGGCACACCGTGCAAACTGACAATTCTTGCCATGTACAACTCCGCAAGGCGATCTCCTAAGTACATGGTTTTGACTGGCAGGAAATGGGCGACCTTGGTCAAACGATCGACTATTACCCAGATCGAATCGTAACCCGATTGGGTCTTGGGTAAACCGGTGATGAAATCCATTCCGATCTCTTCCCACTTCCATTCTGGAATCTTCAGCGGTTGCAACAAACCTGCTGGCCTCTGGTGTTCTGCCTTTACCTTCTGACAGACGTCGCACAAGGCAACGAACTCTGCGACTTCTCGCTTCAAATTTGGCCACCAAAATCTAGTCTTAATATCCTGGTACATCTTGGTACTTCCAGGGTGAATCGAATACTTTGAGTCATGGGCTTCTTTTAAGATTAACTGTCTTAGACCATCGATATCTGGTACACAGATACGACCATTAATCCAGAGTATGTCTTGATCATCCTTGGTAAAATCTTTGAATTTTCCTTCTGCCATTTTGAGCTTAATGTCTGACAACACACAATCCTTTGGTTGCGCTTCACGAATCTGCTTCTCCAGGGTAGACTGTACTTCCAAATTGGCTACAAATCCTTCGGACACAACTTCTAGCCTTAGCTTCTGAAATTCTTCATAAAGTTCTAGGCAACTTTCCTTTACTTCCAAAGCATTGCAGTAACTCTTACGACTTAGAGCATCTGCAACTACATTGGCTTTTCCGGGATGGTATTGGATTCCAAGATTGTAATCCTTGATCAATTCTAACCATCTTCTCTGTCTCATATTCAAATCTGACTGGGTGAAGATGTACTTCAGGCTATTATGATCTATGTAGACTTCACAACGATTACCAATTAGGTAGTGACGCCAAATCTTTAAAGCATGCACTACGGCAGCTAATTCCAGATCATGAGTGGGGTAATTCTCTTCGTGAGTCCTCAATTGCCTTGACGCGTAAGCAACAGCTCTTCCTTCTTGCATCAGGACGCATCCTAATCCTTGGCGTGAAGCATCACAATAGATATCAAAATCCTTGCGAATATCTGGCAAAATCAGCACTGGGGCTGAAGTCAAACGCTTCTTCAATTCTTGAAAACTTTCGTCACAAGCGGGAGTCCAAGTGAACTTTTTCTCCTTTTTCAACAATTGCGTAAGAGGATTAGCAATCAATGAGAATCCTTCGATAAAACGGCGGTAATAACCTGTCATTCCCAAGAAACTGCGAATCTGAGTTACGGTCTTGGGCTGCTCCCAATGTAACACTGCTTTAACTTTACTGGGGTCAACTGCTACTCCTTCGGCTGTCATCACATGACCAAGGAAATCCACTTCCTTCTTCCAAAAATCACACTTATCGAACTTGGCATACAACCGATGCTCTCGAGCTTTTCCAAGATTATCCTTAAATGTTCGGCGTGTTCTTCCTCCGACTTGGAGTACACTAGAATATCATCAATGAACACAACTATGAATTTGTCCAAATATTCCATGAATACTTTATTCATCATGTTCATGAAGTATGCAGGGACATTAGTCAGACCGAAAGACATGACTAAGAACTCATAATGTCCATACCGTGTTGAGAACGCGGTCTTCGGTATATCTTTAGGACAAATCTTCAGTTGATGGTAACTTTGATCGCAGTCGATCTTTGAGAACACTCGGCTCCTTTCATCGATCAAGCGGATCGTTTATCCGGGGTAGTGGGTACTTATTCTTGATAGTAACTTCGTTGAGGGAACGGTAATCAATACACATCCTCATACTTCCATCTTTCTTCTTGACAAACAACACTGGTGCTCCCCATGGCGACGAACTAGGTCTCACAAAACCTTTCTCAAGAAGTTCCTCTATCTGCTTCTTCATCTCTACCAATTCATCGGCTGACATCCGATAGGGTCTCTTTGAAATTGGTGCTGTCCCTAGCACTAGGTCGATGACAAACTCAATGTCACGATCCGGTGGCATTCCTGGTAACTCCTCTGGAAACACATATGGGTATTCACTGACCACTGGTACTTCTTCCAAGGAAAGGGTCTTCAAACTGGTTACTAGCAAATGTCCATCACGAACTGAGGTGGCCAGAAATTCTACCTTGTTTCCTTCGGCATCCTCGATTATTCTGACCCTTCGCCACAATCTAGCACGGCTTTGTGCTTGGATAACCAATCCATGCCAAGAATGACATCTAAGGTCTAGGTGTCTAGAACAATTAGGTTGGCTAGAAACTCAACTCCAGCTATGAGTAACTTAGCTCCTAAACATCCCACTCTAGCACTTAGCTCTGCTCCAGCATCGGACTAACAGAGTATGCTTAAGTTGCATAACTTCCAATTTATTCTTGGTTGCAAACATTCCGAAACAAGCGAATGCGAAGCTCGAATCAAACAAAGCGATCGTATCGAGTTAACGAAACTTACCCAAGACGACGTCCGGTGATTCTGGGCTCCTTCAAAGTGGCGTGGTTGACACGGCCTCGATCACGGATCGTGGTGCTCCTCCGCTTGACCAAAGAACTTGTGAAGCTCCTTGGTTGATACAGCGCCGCGTCTTGGATGGCGTAGCTCCAAGGTTAAAGCGTCTTCGGAGTGATTGTACCCTTCGAGGACATTGGTTAGAAAAATGTCCTGGCTGACGACAGGTGTAACATACCCGTGGTACGTTCTGCTGGTTGCTTCCCAGGTTGGGGTTGTGGAGTGCGGGGTTGCGGAAGTTACGAGCGGTGGGCGGGTCTTGAAGTTGGTGCGAGTGCTCAAGCGGTGCAGGGTGGAAACCGGTTGAACTGTGGTGGCACTGTTCTTGCCCTCTGCTGTGATTGCTGATTTCCTTGTTGAGCCATCCGACGCTTACAGTTATCCTCTAGTTCCTTGTGTTTGTCCTCTAGAACAAAGGCTTTGTTGACCAGTTCTTGGAAATCAGGAAAAGTATGGGCGATCGATGACTTGCGATCCGATGTTTAATCCCTTCAAAGCGACTCGCGAGCCTTATCCGTGGCTACATCTTCTGCTGCATAGCGAGCTAGCTGAGAAAACTTGTTGAGGTAGTCAGATATCGACATAGCTCCTTGCTTGAGAGCGCGGAACTCATCCTTTTTCAGATCAATAATGCCTTCTGGTACATGATCTCGGCGAAATGTTGCAAAAATTCTTCCCAAGTGATATCCTGTGGCGCCTCATGAGCGGCACAAAAGTTCTCCCACCATTCGCGGCTATGCCTTCCATCGGTGAGTGGCATACGTAACCTTCTCCCCCGCCATTGCCTTTGGGTGATCGCACTTCCTTTCAACGACCGAAGCCAATCATCCGCTTCCACCGGGAGACATGTCCAGAGAATGTTGGTGGGCGGGTCCTCATAAACTCCGCAAGTTTAGGCGGTCCATGGTGACCATGAGCACCGGGGCTCCATGTCGATGATTGTTGTTGTTGTTCTGATTGTTCATAGCTTGCATCTGATTCATCATGGTATTCATGAGCTGAGTCTGCGCTGCCATGAAAGCTCCAAAGTTTTGCAAGTCAATCGGAGGTGCTTGTGGCGGAACTGCTCCTGCGGTGGTTGCTCATTGCCTCCCGTGTTTGGGTACCGGGAACCACTTGCGTGATGCAGCGAGTCCGAACCATCCGTGAAGCTCCACGGGTTAGATAAGGTAGCAAGCACAAGATGAGTTAAGGACTAAGCAAGGGGTAGGTTAAACCCAACAAAACACAGCTCAAGAAACTCAAATGAAATACCTTTATTAAATAGGGTCTTAGCATGGTCGCAACAAATGCCTAAGGGCCTTTGCACTCATACTACTTTACAAAAAGAAACAACGACCTAAGCACACAAAACTACCGCCTAAAGGGCGACTTACTAAACTGAAACTGGCTAAGCCTGAAAGACCGAAACTAAGACTACTACTCAAGAAAGCCTCCACAACCGCGGCGGCGCTCCTGACGGCTGTAGACTTGGAAGTGAGCCGGTATTTTGGCAACCGATCTGATGCCACAGGCCCGTGCGGCGAGAACAGCGTTCTCGTGCAACCGGCTCACCGGCTCCTCTGGCTCTGCATCTTCCGCTGGCTCCACTGGGCCTTCCTCTGGATCTTCTTCGGAATCCTCTTCAGGGTCTTCCTCTTCTTCGGGAACTTGGTCGTAGAGAATCTCTTGTAGAGTGGCGACCTTCTCTTTAGCTCTCTGCAAGGCTTCATAGACATGATCCAACTCCATGATGGTCCTCTCCAAGGCTTCCTCCTAGGTGGCCACGAACTGGGCGAGGTGCACGACGGTAGCGTTGCTCTCTCCTTCTGTGGACGGGTAGCGTGCTGGCAAGTCCATGGCTGCAGCTCTGGGGTGGTAGCGAAAGACGGTGTCTTGAAGCTCCCGCGCGTAGATGTTGCAGATACGCAGCATGGCCAAGTGCGCCGACTCCTGGATTCCTTCCAGCCAAGTGATCTTCCTCACAGAGACGTGCGAAGGTTGGCTCGCCTTGTCGTTCCTCCTGGCGTAGATCGTCAGGCGACAAATCACTCCACGGTTTTGTCCATTCACTGTCCAGTTGTTGCCGACGTACAATGGACGATCAAAACCTCCAAGAACCTAGAGCAACTTCCAAAGCTCAGCGGCATACCCTCCAGTGCGCTCACCATAGCTCTGAAGACGAGGCATCTGTCAAGACAGATTTAACAGGTAAGAGCAACTTTAAAGCAAAGAGGAGAGAAAAGATCATAGCAAAAGTTGAGACGAGAGATATATGAGGAGAGTTAAGCAATTAATTAACCTTGCAAGTTAATTTTTCTTTTAGAAAATAGTTTGGACACTCTAAAGACGGCCAATCTAACTAAGGTCAAGACCTACGATCGATGGCTCGATACCACCTGCCGGGACCCGAGTGCGATTACGACTGGGACCCTCGTATACCTTGCACTAGTCCAGGATCACGCTAGTGCACACAGGGTTAACATAGGTAAATATCGATCCACACAAACGATAAATAAAGTAAACGATTAGTTTGAATAACAAATAAGGGTTTTGACCTTATGGTCGAGTTTACACTTATTAAGCCACGCAGGGCTAACAGAGAATAAAACAAAGAATGAACGGAAATAACTTCAACGTAGATCCCACCAATTCACCACAGCAACCGATTGGGATCCGCACCTTAACGATCAACAACCTTCGCGAACTCCTCCTCAAAGCAGCGACTCCTCCTCTTCAGAGGTTTGGGCGCAAGTTTTACAACAAGCGTGAGTACACAACCGTACTCGCAAATCATACCACAGAATGCAATGTATAGATGCAGGCTTATTCCAAAGAAAAGGCTTCTGTGGTTCTTTTGCATAAAAGCAACATTTGCAATTGAATACGAATAATAGATTGAAAGCATAATTCAAAACAAATAGACCATATTAATTTAACGGTTGTTTTCACAAAGACACATAGCCTAAACAAATTATTTCACATAGCCATATGATTGAGGTCACACAGCTCCCATCCCAACATTTTATGAAAATCTACCCTCGTGTGAAATCCCGAGCATGTCCATGATCATGACGCGCTATTCGAATAGATTGATTTAACACTCTGCAGAGGTTGTACACTTTACCCACAAGATACAACTAGTGTAGCAAGCACTAATCATAACAAAGCGGTTCGAAACTTCATCTCAACATTGACACTCCGATGTGCTTACAAACCGCTATGCCAACCCAAACGGCGCTTTGGCATAACACACACCATTGGATAGGAAGCGGCGAACCGTCCCCACGATGCAACCACTAAGTAGTCACACCTCCACCTGTCACACACTTCTAACCTATCCACCGAACATCAATGCCGAGAATCCATAACTTATTAAGTTAGGCCCGTCCCATACCGGGCATGTGGTCGCATGCAGAAGAGCTCGATTCAATGGCGCACAAAGTTAAGTCCTTAATTGACCAAGGCAAGACTTCCATGTTCTAACTAAGTCACAAAGATTATCATTCCCATCACAAAGCCCACCATATCACACAGCTTCCACCACTTGCCTCAGTCTAAATCCTTTACCACCCAGTTGGTTTTAGTGCAACACATGCCATCCACAAAGTAATAGCACACAGTACACACAGTTTTATCACATAGTTCCGTAGTCACTTAGTCACATTTAATAATTTCAACTTTCATGAGATGTGAGACTCGTAGCATGGCTAAGCAATTGTACTCGCATCTAACCAACCCACGTTGGTGCTATAATAATACCAACTAATAATCAATCTAGGGTGACAAGGAAATTATGACGTACAAGGCCAAGGTGTGATAACAAATTTCGATAATAACTATACCCAAAGCATTTAAATAAATAATTAAAATAGAATGTAGTACTTTGAAGTAAAGTAATTTGAAAACTGGGTTCAAGATGATCAAAGGTATGACTTGCCTTGGAAAAGGTCTATGTACTGGTCTTGATCTTGGGGTGCTCCTTCTTCCACAAAATTCCCCGACGAAACGACGTCTACTCGCAAACGAAACAAATAAACAAAACAAATAAATAACAGAGGCAAAACAAGCTCCAAAAATTAAATACAAATCTCAGATAAATAGAGCCTGAATTTAGATAAATTTAGAAATTTGAATGGGCTCAATCGGAGTTAGGATGCAAAAGTTATGAGCTTTGGAAGATTGAATCTAAAAAGAAACCCTAATTTGGATTTTAGGAATTGCGAATTATTTCTCTAAGAAAAATCGGATTATTGCGCAACGCGACATCGTGAAGGAGTTTCGGGAATTAAAAGAAATAAAAAGAATATACTGACATGTGGGACCCACATGTCAGTGACATGGCTCACGGTAGACCAAGTCTACCTAACCGATTGAATCTGGGACCGGTGGACCATGCCACGCACGTGCTGACGAGGCAGCCACGCATGTGACACGTAGGCACGAGGGCTGAGGTGGCGACGAGGTGGCGCTGACGTGGAGTGCGCCGAGGGCGCTCGCCGGAACCGAGGGTCCCGCGACGATGGCGATTCACCGTGTTGAGTGGTACCGACGTGGCGGGGTGACACGAGGAACTCGTGGGTGTGCTCACCGTGGTCGAACGTCGCATGGCGGCGGCGGCGTTAGGCGGCGGAGGGCTACGGGCTCGGCGGGTCGGTGCTCGGTGACGTTCCGCGGCGAACGGCCACCAAGGTGAAGTGTAGCTCCGTGCGATGCGGTGGTGCGGACCACGGCTCGAGCGGCTCGGTTGCGCGGAAGAGCTCGTTGGAGTTGGCGGCGGTGCAGATCGTTTTCGAGCTCCTACGGCGGCTAGGGTTTGGCGCGAGGGCAAAGGCGGCTGCGGGAGGGGTGCAGAGGCCGAGGGCTACCTCCCCTTTTATACCCGGAGGCCTGGGAGAGTCCAGGGCACGAACGCTCAAAATGGGATAGCACGGCGGCGGCGAATCCCTAACAGATTCGGAGACGACGACGATGTGGCGGGGTGGGTCCCACCTGTTAGCGGCTAGGGCTCAGGCGCGGGCGCGTGCGAAACGACACGACTACGAAATAGACTCAAGGATCTGACCGCTCATCCTAGATCGAATGGCCCAAAATCGATGGAACATTCGGACAGCCCGACTCAATCGTGCACATCCATCCGTTCATCCTCGATCGAACGGTGGAGAACAAGCAGGGCGCTCGGAAGGAAAGAGAAAAGGCGGAGAGACTGATATGCGGGGCCGCATGTCGGTTGAGAAGCGCGCGCACGCGGCGAAATGGTGGCTGCATGGAGATGGGCCGAAGGAAAGAGATTCGGCCCGAGAGGATTTCTGAGATTTTAATAGTTTTTTCTATTTTAGAAAATACCATAAATTCAAATAAGCAATAGAAAATAGCAAATGTACTCAGAAAAATTCTAGAAAAATCTAGAAAATATATCTGAGCACATAGAACCCAAATAAAATAGTTTTGGCTAATGTTCATGTTGGGATTATTCACATTAAATATTTTTTATTCGAAAGTCCAATATTAAGCTTTTGAATTTAAAATCAAACAAATCCAAATGGTGAATTTTCTCCCTACTAACTATTAAAAGATTTTTAAACTCGGAAAATTGGGATGTTACAGGGTAGCTATAACTTAAGCATACTGTTAATTATGCATTACTATCTTGATCATACCTTTTCTTTTCATTTTTACTTGCTATCAGTTTTCATATTCATTGGATCTTATTGTTTTTTTTTAGAATCTGGTTCTTCTGAAGTATTTGATTCTATTTCTGAGCAACCAGAGCCTGCACAAGAAGTGTATTACTATCAAGGCAAGCATCCTCTTTGCACCATGTTGATCCCAAAGTTTTATAAAATAGATTTTCAAAATACAGTGATAACTGTTGCAGGCTAATTTTCTGAAAATGCAATTGCGATCTGTTAGTAGGTAGTTATGACCTAACATTGTGGATTACCTTAAATCTAACCATACACTCAAACTTAGAGTAGTACTGTATACTACAACATTTAGTTTCAGAAATTGCTTAGCCATGCAGTCCATAGAACGTTAGAGTTTGACAAGATTACCTTGTCAAACATGGGAACAACAAATAAATTTCAGTCATTTTAACTCTTTGTCCTGTTTCTTTAAATTAGAACTGAATTTTAAATTTCAAATGATCTGGACAAGGGGATGCTAGTGGTGGTGCCTTTGTGCACGAGAAGTAAAGGGTTAATGCTATTGAGTTAGAGACAGGGGAGTAAGGACATGTGTATTGATCTTGTATGGCATAGATGCTTAGGTCTTCGGGCTGTGTCTTATGCCATGTGAGTTTTATATCAGTATCAGATGTTCTTAGGAGGGTGAGGGCGTATATGTGTTCTATCGCATGTACGTACCTTAAAGGTGCCGATTGCAATCTAGCATGTGTAGCGAACACAACCTGTATTTATTTTGATTGGGTCAGCATTCCCGACGCAACATGTGTGCCCCGGTTAAGCAGATGCTATCAGTCGTTGTTTAAGCGAGATCAGTTCACACATGGGTTATCCAACTCAATAGTGTCAACTTGTTGAAAAATACAAAATCTTAGTTTCCCCGGTTGGCATACCAACGGAAGTGTGTCATCATTCGGAGGCATCCGAAGGCAACGGGCTGACTAAGTCGTGTGGGTAAAGTTGTGCACCCCTGCAGGGTATTAAAACTATTCGAATAGTCGTGTCCACGGTCATGGACGATAACTTGAGTTGATGTCACCTATATAGAACTTTGATTTAAACTTTTGTTTTGGGTTCTGGTTCAGCATGAGCGAATTCATGCAATGTACTGTTTATATTCACTTTCATTTACTTACTGTTTTAGTCCAACTTGATTTATTAAATTGCTTTATCAAAACTTAGCAATTGTAGGTTAAGATGTATTGCTTTATGCAAAATTTAACCATTACGTCTTCCTGTTGTAACCTTATGCATGGACAAATTCTATTCCATTGTATAGGTTCTTTTACACACTTTCTTTTATTAGTTTGTGTAAGTTTTGCTGAGTACCTTCTGTACTCAAGGTGCTATAACCTCTTGTTGCAGGTGAGGATGGTTATTTGTATGAGGTACCCGTTAGCGTTGATCAGGGTGACACTAACGAGTGAAGCTATTTCTTTCCTCCACGCAATAGCCTACGGGTGATGGGGCCATTGGTGGTTTTAGTCGTTTACTCTTTTCCTTCCGCTGTCAGATTTTGTTAGTGACCCGGAGTCACTTGATATTGTGGTACTAAACCGAAAATTGTTAACTTATGTTTAATTATGTAAATGTATGACTTGTATGTGTATGACACAATGTTGTTTAAGGATATATGTGCAATGGTCACTGATCCTGGGAACCATTGTAAGACATATATCCGGGAATCCTGAATATTGGATTTGTTACATGTTAAATTTATACTTCTAGCATGATCTTTAATAAAGGGGCAGTACTGTTCCTTAATAAAGAATTGTGCTACAGTATAATTTTAATTAAGCACATTTCCAATATTCTGGGGTCCTCATAGCGTTGGTATCAGAGCATACGTTGCCTGTAGGTTAGAAATAGCATGGCCGTTGTTATTAGAGAGTCTTCTGAGAGATTATTTTTAAGTTAGTAATATAATTTTGAAAGTTTAAGTATGACATCTTTTATTTCTTATGTTCCCTAGTATCAACTCTTGTCCCAACTTTCCGTTGGTTTTGCAAGAGTAAATTGTTTTCTTACCTTGCCTTTGTGTCTATAGATGAGCGGGTGGTACTTGGTTAAGGAGACCCAAGCTGAAGATGTGGATGGATTTCCAGCTTTGCTGCGGGACATGATGTGGCGAGCTAACTTCACCTATCAGCCGGAGTATGCCATCTATCGACGAGATCGAGGACCCGGGATGGAAGAATACTATGCCATCATCAATGTCATCGCCAGGCAGGTGGTGGGTAGTATCCCATACTGTGTCCAAGCACTTGCCACTTCTGAGCCTATGGCTGTTCAGGAAGCTGCTAGTAGGATGATGAGCCTTCTTCGTCATGATTTGACGGAGTTGTATCAACCACCCTATGATCATTTCCCGAAGCAAGGTCCTAGTGCAGAAGTGAGCACGTTTGATGAGATACAGTTTGGGGAAGACCCTCAGGTGCAACAGTTGGCGAGGATGGTCCGCATCATGGACCAAATGCATCGCTGCCTTGTGAGGGAGTTGTGGGAAACTTGGCATCGTCTTAACGAGGCTCAGGAGTATCTTAGACTTGGTGTCAACATGAATCGCGTTCCTCGTAACGTGCTTTATGGTGACAACGAGATCTCTCCCGCTGCTGTTGCACCACCAGCTTTTCGACTTCCAGAAGTAGCCGGGTGTGTTCCTATTTATGGACCAGTGCGTCAAGCCCAGATGACAGCAAGTTTTCCTCGCACTCTGCGGACTGCACCTCCTGGAGGTCATCAACCACTACTAGGTTCTCAGAGGCATCTCATCAGTCCTTTGGATCCTATTGACACGGGTTCCCCTGGGGCTCATCTGCTGAATGAGTTTCCGGTGAACTTTAACCATGATCTCTATGCTAGTTCCTCGACGATGAACCCTCGTGGATAAGTGTTATGTTGACAAGTAGTTGCCCTTAAATAAATGTAATAGGGTTTCTATCCAAAGGGGGAGAAACCTAAGCGAGAGGGGACTACGGTGGAATGGCGCATTGTAAAGGCCTTATCACGTGCTCTAGACTGCTTACCTAAGGTAGTGAGCGGTGGTATCAACAGATGCTAAACAAACTAAAGAAGTCGTGTCTTGTGGGTAAAGTTGTACAACCTCTGTAGAGTGTAAAACTATTCAAATAGCTGTGTCCATGGTCATGGACATGCTAGCAAAGCCACTCCAAGTTAGAACTTTGGTTTTGATTTCAAAATGATTTGACACAAATGATTTTGGATTTCTATCCAATCGGGAAATTTGGGCGGGTAGCCTTGTGATAGGAGGGTATCCTTCACCATTCTTGTGTGAATGTTATCTTACTATAAAACTGAGAAATATGCCCTAGAGGCAATTATAGAGATGATTATATTACATTATGTTCATAACATTGGATAATGTGTTATCTTGTTCCTAGAATTATATCGTTAATATTTGTCATCAAGTATGTGACTTGATTGTGAAACTCTGTATTTCTGCGATAATTATTCTTAAACATTCCCTGCTCGGAAACATATGAGGACACATATGAATAGACTAGCATATGTATTGGTTGATGACCATGTTTCACAGGTCATAGATATGGAGATATCAAATCAATAATATGGACACATGTTAGAGAACATGGTGTTGGATAAGACCCACCTTGAGACACTATTGAGATTGTTATGATTCTATGTGTCGTTAGTTGGTCTCCAGCAATGATGATGTATAATCCTTAGACCTGAGATCAGCATGGTTTCCTACATATGTAATGGCACTCTTAGGGGTTACCAAACGCTACTCTGTAACTGGGTAGTTATAAAGGTAGCTTTCGGGTATGCTATAAAACATGCGGAGGAATGTGACTGGTCGGATATGGGATTTGCCCCTCCTAACATAACGGGAGAGATGTCTCTGGGCCCCTCGTTGTGGTCGAATAAAGAAAGTGCATGGCCATGCCACTAGTGGTCGAAGTGTCGACCACATGAAGTTATTCGACACTTGATCGAGAAAGTTTTGAACAGTCCATGGATGACATGTTATCTCACCAGGAGTTCAACCAGATGTCGTGAGGCAAAGGGAGAATATACAAGCAGGTCGTTAAGTTCCCGAAGTCGTAGACTGGCTGAAGTCGTAGACTGGTCGAAGTCGTATGGAGATGCGACCTAGTTGAAGACTACTCGAACATAATCACCAGCTGGTCGTAAGGAGTTGCAAACTAGTCATAGTTAGGTACTAACTGGTCGTAAAGAGTTACGAACTGGTTGTAACTAATTATGAACTAGTCGTGACTAAGTACGAGCTGGTCATAAGTGATAAGGACCTGGTCGTAGATCATATTGCATTAAGGTTCGTCCGAAATATTTTGTGTGTGTTCGGGAATCGTTATGTGCTGCTAGGTACCGCTGACGACTCGTGATCGGGAAAGAGTTTCCGAGTCACAACCGATTACACACGAACCTATAGGGTCACACACTTAAAGGGCTAGGATTTGATTTGGATGGAGATCCGAATTCTTATAGGCCACAAGTTCCTAATGGTCCATAGGTTGAGGACCTAATATGGATGCCTATATATAGAGGGGCGGTGGCATGGGGTAGGATTGATCAATCTTTCTAAAAGAAATCACGAAACCCTAATAGCCACGTCTCCTCAACCACGTCGCCAGTGCTAGCACTCCCGCGCGTGGTGTCCCTGCCCAGTACGTGTGGATACCTTGGAGGTGTTGTTGCGAAGCATCAGCACTAGGACGATCCGCGACTCACGACGTTCATCAGAGTAGGAGGAGAAGGCGTGCGGCAAGTACGACTACGACTGCTTCAACTCACTACATGGACTCTACTTCCGCTACGAGTCAGCGCGTCTAGTGGTAATCTCGTGATCTATTACTAGCGGAGGTTCCTTGGTTGCGCGGTAAAAAATTTTGTTTGTGCTATCGTAGCCTTCCCGCGATCCTTAAGTGGTATCAGAGCCACCCCGTCTAGTTTTAGATTCGGATTAGATGCATATTGTGTTTTGCGGGGGTCATAGATGTGATCTCTTTCTGTTTCTGTTGGTCGTTCTATGTGATAGATCGTTTTTTGCGATGGTCGATATGATCGTCTTTGTGCGGTGGTCGTAAGATGGGTTCATGATTGTTATTCCATGATTGTGTTTTGTGGTCGTATCACGACTTGCCTCTACCGGTCGGGTTTCCGCCATCGGGGCTGATAGTGATCGTAAATCCATGGAGCATGCGAAGATCAATCTGATTGATCGAATCGGAGTAGCTATCGAAAAGGGTTAATGTGATTAATCCAATGTGATTTACAAGGACGAAGTAGTACATTGGATCTACGTAGTCTGAAAATTTTCGCATACAGGGGCTGCCGCCCCTGTGACCCCGCTCCGCTCACCGGCGAGTGGAACCGCTGAAAAGGACCTTAGAATATAGATAGGGTTTCCGCCCTTCTGGTGCGGGTTGCCACCCCTATGGATTAGGACCTTTACTTGGTTTTTGGTATCGCTAATTCTCGTCTTACGTTAGATAGAATGTGATTCTATGCCTAACTTATTTTTGTAGGATTTTGTGAATAGTATGACCCATAATGTATGAGATGCATGTATGTGTGTAATGCTCATGACCTGCGTGTCATGCTTATTGCAGCCCAATGCTGTCTATATTTGTATAACGGCCTACGTGTCGACTTGTGATGCTTCTTCACTCTTCATATTTTTATCACTGGTGCCACTATCAGTAATGGTTTAGTGGGAGTACTTGGAGGTTTTGGCCACTTGGAGACATGGTGCACAAGAAACACGACGATGGAGATCACCTTGCGGAAGGGTCATACTATATCACAATATAATATGATTGTCTGTGAATGCCTTTCTTTTGTTCTTTTATTTCTATGCATGTTATTTAATTGCTTTGAATGCTCTTGACATGGTAGAAGTAAAATTCCTTCACTTAATATTGAGTTAAAATTGATGCCCTCCCAATTTGCTGCACCATCCAAAGTCTTGTATTTTAATTGTAGGTCTTGCCAAAGCAGAGTGCCATTAACTCTCCTTGACTAGATGGGTTTGTGTCAGACACTTACTGTAACATCCCAATTTTGGGCTTGTGTTTCAAATGTAAGAAAATGAGTAGAAATTAAAACTTTTTCTTACATCCTGTATTTCCTATTGTACCAAGCAAGTATTGTACAAGAAGTTATGGAAACACGAAGTCACAAGTCTTTTGATCCAAATCTTGAACTTTCAAAAACAATCTTGGCTAATCTTATGATCATCTCCTGGAAATATTTTTCCTAAGTTCTTGGGATGGTTTGTGACCCCTCTGAAAAATTTCACAATTTTTAGAAATTGTTTGAATATTTTGGAGGTCAGTCAAACCTGTTCAAAATCTGGTCAAACTCAGGACCAGCACCTTGTTGAATTTTTGGAGGAAAATGTATAGCACAAAAACCTCTGCAAAAATTATACAAGGTCAATAACTCAGCTAGCAAGCTCCTGTAAAAATTCCATAATTTTTGGAGTGAGTTTGCTATCTCAAACAAATCCTCAAACTCCAAATCTGTTTGAAACTCAATTTAGGTCTGAGTCAAACTGGGTTGAGTCGGACCGAGTCGACCAGCACGATCGACTCGGTCGAGCCATGTGCGCAGCGCCGCACCCGAGCTCGATCTCGTGCGCGCAAGCTGAGTCGTTGGATCTCCATCCAGCCGCTCACGACCTCCGGAGCTCTTAAGCGCCCTCAGCGCTTTGGGGTGGTCCAAGCCGTGGGATGTCCATCGTGGGGCTCACGACCTCCCAGGACCTCCTCGCCCGCGCTCGGACCTCCCCACCTCGGCGATTCTGGGACGTCCAGGACCTCCCCAAGCAAATCTGGGACGTCCAGGACCTCCTTAGCGCTGTGTTGCTTCCTCACGACCTCCCTGAGGTCTGCCCGCCATGAAATTTCGCACCTCTGTGCGTGTGTCAGGGTCAGAGCAGTTGGGGGCAGTGAGATGTCACCTTTTGCCTCTTGTCAACGACTCTTTCTGCTGACATGCATTTATTGCTAGTCAGCTTTAACCTCCAAAGTCTTCACCTGCTCTGCCACTTGTCACATGCGTGCGTGCGTTGGCGAGGCATGGTTCTTGCTCACGATGGGTTGCCTAGCCCTTGCCAAACTCCCAGGCTATACATAGCCTGAAAACTTCCTCTCCTTTTTCCTTCTTCGTTCTTGGCTGTGCTTGAGCTCCCTCAGTTGAGTGGTCCTCAAACTCAAGCCCCCAAGAACACCGCCACCTCGAAACCTCCATTGCCACCTTTGGAGCTCCCTGCCGAAGCTCGAGCTCCAGCGGTTCCATCAACGTTTTTGCCTGTTTTTTTCTTGTCATCTCGAGCACCTCGAGCATTCTCTAACTTGCTGTGGCTATCCATCGCATAGGTGGTCAAGTTGGGGAGCTGCTTGTCGGGGTCGAGGTCGCCTTCTTCTCCATCTCCCAAAGCTCTTCACGCGGGACTTCATCGACCTCCTCCAAGTCCTCCGTCTTCCTCTCGGACCTTCCCTACACTCGGGTGAGTCCATTTTAGTCCCTTAGGGCTTAGGGTCTAGCTAGCTTAGCTCGTGGCGCTCGGCTTTGTCATTTCGGTTTTGCCAAACATCGTCCTCCGTCATTCTCGGCTCGCGGCGTTTAAAACGTCGCCGCCGTCGAGTGCCTCAGCTAGGTCCGCGACAATATTGCGAGTATATCGGTGCCCTTGGTCGTGCCGCGAGGTCCCCATCGCCGCGGCAGAAACCGTTGAGCCCGCACGGGATTTTGCGGTTCAAAACCTCCGTTTCGTCACTTCCTTAGGACATCATCAATGCCCCATTTATTGCTAATCATTGGGTGCATTAATCACGCCTTAAGCCGTGCCATTGTGTCACGACATGTGGGCCATGGGCTTAGAAGTTAAATCCTAAGTCTTTTGGTGCCCCTTTTAGGTTCATTCATTGCCAATCTTGAGAGCAATAAATTTGTCTTAGCCGCCTTTTTGTCATTTGTCCGGTGGTCCCGCGCCATTAAAAAAAACCCCGACCTCACGGACTAATCTTGGCCGTTCACGACCTCTCCAAGATTAGATATGGGCCTTAGGTTCTTTCCGCAAAAACCTCGGTGTCTAGGACCTCCTCGAGTTGATCCTAGCCGTCTAGGACCACCTTGGTTAAATCCTAGCCGCTAGGACCACTCTTGCATAAAAATGACCTCCTCGAGGTCATTTTTGTGAAAACCACCGGGACCTCCACCGAGGTCCTCTTGCAAAGACCTCCCATTGGTCATTATGCAAAGACCACCTCAGGACCACCCTCGGTCGTCTTTGTAAAAGCCACCGTGGCCTTTACAAAGAAAACCACCGCCAGACCTCTTAGGCTCGATCCTAGCCGTTCACGACCTCCCGGTTTAGATCGGCGTTAGATCTCATTTTGTAAAATCTTTAGCGCTCGCCTCTCCTCGCGTCGATCCGGACCGCTCAGACCTCCCTAGGTCTAACTGAGCCGCCCGCATCTTCTCCGTTAGATCACTACGTTTAGGACCTCCCGAGTAGATCTTGGCCATCCAAGACCTCCTCGGTTAAATCCCAACCGTTCGGACCTCCTCGCTTGATCGCGTCAGTTAAAGACCTCCCTCTCGGAGATCTAGACCGCTGAGGACCTCCTCCGTTTAGATCCGTAGCTTTAGGACCTCCTTCACTCTGGACCGTTAGATCTAGATCTAACAGGCTAGACCTCCTCTGTAGGCTTAGTCTTAGACCTTCCTAGTGCTCGGGACCGCGGATCTTGATCCGACGGTCCACGACCTCCGCAGCGCGCGAGGACCTCCTCTGCGTGCTGCGTGCATGCACCGGTCGTGATCGTTGGATCGATCTCAACGATCCGGACCTCCCGGTCGGGAGGAGGTCTTGTGCGCCTTTGTGCTTCGAGGCTCGTGAGTCGGACCTTGATCTAACGGCCCACGCACCTCTCCGGTCTTCGATTCGTTTGGACCTCCGAGAGGTCAAAGTTTCCTAAGTCTTTGTTGTTTCAAATTTCAAAAGTGCATAACTTTGTCATTTTAACTCCTTTTGAATAATTCCAGCTTCTTTGTAGCTTTGTTATAGTATAAACTTTAACTGAGAATGAATTTAGGCCTGTGTTGTAGCGAAAATGATTTAAACATCATGATCTTGTTTAATGAAAAATGATGTCTAGAAATTCATGAAGAATTTGTAAACCACATAACTTCCTCTCTGTAGTTGCAAAGTGAGCAAACTAAACCTGGTAAATTTGGCCTGTAGACATGCTTTGATTTGATCTAGGCTTTGTCTTTATTCATGTTCCTGAGAAATGATATATGCTAGTTGTAGAACTTAGAAAAATCATAACTAAATCATCTTAACTCCAAATGACCTAAAATTTTATATGGGTTACCACTATACCAGTAGGTAGCTACCATAAAAATTTCAGCTCCAAAATCTTTCTAGAAAATATTTTTGCTACAGTGCTAATTATGGCCGAAAATGAGTTTTAAGTAATATCTTTTGCACCACAAATCCAAATTAGGTTTTTCCAGTTTCTATGTCTTGGTATATTTGTATTCTACCTTGTGTATAAAATTCGTTGTATTTGGTTAATTTTTGCTTGCTCTTTTGTTTAAGTGTTGCTAGTCTTATTGGTTGTTCTTGGTTCTTTTGCCTTTTAAGCTTAGGATTCGACATTTGCGGTAACCCGAGAACGATCCTCCGCAACATATTGAGCAACAGCAAGAAGGCAAGCAGTTTGATCATGTTAATCCCAGTATTTTAAGTATTTATGTTGATTACAAATTCTATGTATGCATTGCTACTTTGTTTTAATAGTTGGCCTAGTAGATGCATGTCCTTAGCAAATGATTACCCTCTACTACCATGAGCCTAGGTTACTTGCTGTGATTTAGAGTTCGTGGATGGGCTCTTGTCACTTAGTAGTTGCGAATTAATTGCTTAGCCATGCTTAGCTTCGGTAGAAATGGGCGGTTATCGACTTGTCGATAACCTTGATCACATCAAACTTATTATGATTATGATTTCCACCTTGTGCTATGTCTACTTATGAAAACTAAAACTGAAAACAAAATGATTTAGACTTGGGCACAATGGTAAGATGGTGTGATTTTGGGTGTGACTGGAATGGTGCCCGGGTCAACAAGGACCGAACATCTTGTTACACTAAACCAAGCATTTTAGCGTGCTAACCACATTAGAGGGTATGGGACCTCTCTTGACTTAGTACTTTGGCGTGTATTGGCTCCGAGTTGCGGAGTCGCAGGAGGGATGGTGTTGGGAGCATTGTAGTGTCGAAAGACTTCACCCGTGATGGGATTTGTTGTCTTTAAAACTTGCAATGTATGGCGTATGGTGTTTCTACCCATACGAGCGGCTCGTAGTTAATACACAATATTGGAAAGCGTCTCGTAGGACTTAGCCGTGTGACATACCTACTGAAGTGTGTTTTGGCCTAAAGGCGATGCAAGTGTGGGTACATTGGTACACCCTGCAGGTTAAAACTATTCGAATAGCCTCGCCCCAGGTTATGGACACGCTTGGCAAGGTCTTTCAAGAGTTAGACTACAACCTTTTAAACTAAAACTTGATGGGTGAGTGCGAATCGAGGATTAGTGTTATGTTGTGGTGACTATTGGGATAGTCACTTCCAGTGGTTACTTGTATGTATCTTTACTTCATTGTTATTTTGATAACAAAATAAATTTGCAAACTTGCTTTTTAAAAGGTACTACATTATTGCAAATAAAGTTGGCTTCATGCAAAATGAGACATATGACCTCCACCTAAATAAGCTTGCATGTAGTTTATGAATAGGTCTGCTATTCCACACGTCAGTCTTGCGGGTACAAAGACAATCTGTGAGGACCCCAATTTATTTGGTTTGTAGTGCTTAACCAACCACCTGGTCCTAGCATCACAAATCAAATAAATCGATCCTCGAGATATGTATACTTCGAGCGGTATACACACTCACAACAAAAGTATGCATCAACTCCATTCCAAACATAGAGTCCAAACATCACACTACAAACGAAGATAAACAAATAGTAGCAATATTACGTACATAGCCGACTGTGCCACAAGATACACAAATAGACAACAACGACAATGAAGCAAAGTGCCATAAGATGGCTATAAACAAAGCCAATCGGTGTGCCTTCAACCCACAAGGCATCCGACCGGACCGCCAAGACTAGTCGTCACCCACGGCGACAAGACTGACTCACTGTAGTGAGGCCCCGAGGCTCACCTTCTTCCTCTGCAACAAAAACATTAAGCAAAGCACTGAGTACAAAGATTGTCTTTGTACCCGCAAGATCGACGTGTGAACTAGCGCACTGTTCATATGCTACATGCGAGCTTGTCTAGTGGAGGCCATATGTTTTATTTGCATAAAGCCAATTTTCATTTGCCAAAAGGTAATACAGCTTTAAAGGCAAGTTTGCAATTCATTTTAAGATTGAAATAACAAGAAGGATAATAATAACAAAGCGAAAGATAAACAACCTAGAAGTGACTATCCCAATAGTCACTACAACAATAGCACGAATCCCGATTCGTACCACCCATCAAGTTTTAATTTAAATGTTGGAGTCTAGTTCTTGGGGCGTATCCAGCGTGTCCATAACCTAGGACGAGGCTATTCGAATAGTTTTAAACCACTGAGGTGTACCAATGTACCCACACTTCGCATCGCCTTTAAGCCAAAGCACACTTAGAAGGTATGCTTGGCCTGACTAAGTCCTCGGATCTGAACCTCGAGAGAGAGAGCTAGAATTGATCAAAGATTATGATATGGGTATTCGGTATCATCTGGCAGGCCAATGTGGTTCTTGATGCGCAGCGAAAGGTGTATTGCAATACTTTGATGGTCCAAGCGACAACTTTGCACTTCTTGCGGAGAATTTCAGCGTCTCAACAGGTTTGGTTGAGCATGGTTCCTTCTTTGCCTTGGTTGTGCAACCAACCTTGTGGATCGAATCAAAGCGACCACGACAATCGGATGATGGCGTGGGTAAAATCAAGCGAGAACATCGAGAATGGATCGACAAGTGTTTCACGGAAGATGAACACGGTGTTGTATGGTTTGGGCGCGTCTCGTGGTCCCAAAGATCCCGAGTTGCGGGATTTGATCCTTCAAAGCCCATGATCGCCTTTGTCCATCCATCCGGGGCTACCAAGATGTACCAAGATCGTCGGAGATTACGGTGGACTCGCATGAAGCGAGAATTGCGGGTTCGTGGCGGATGTGACATATGTTGTCGTGTCAGAGCCGAGCATCGGCGTCCAGTAGGTCTTCTGACCCCTTGCCTATACGAGTGGAAGTGGGATTCGTGAGCATGGACTTCATCGGTCTACCGGTACTCACGCAGGAAGGATGCATTATGGGTTATCGTTGATCGATTGTGAAGGTGGCTCATTTCCTTCGGTGCGATCGAAGATTGATGTGAATCGATTAGCGGATCTTTACATATCCGTATTGTGAGTCTGCATGGTGTGCCACGAACAATTGTGTCGAGATCGTGGTTCTCTGTTCACCTCTCGGTTTTGGCATAGTCGGGGAAGCCATGGGGACCGTCTTTCTTTAGCTCGACCTATCATCCTCGGGCGATGGTCGGGCGAGAGTCAGCCAAGTTCTTGAAGATATGCTCCGTGCTTGTGTTCTTTCCTATGGGAAGAATTGGGAGAAGTGCCTACAGCTTGCGAGTTCTCCTACAACAACGACTTCGAGCTAGTCTCGGTATGGCACCATTTGAGGCTTTGTATGGAAGCGTCTGAGTGCAGTTGGCCCAGTGGCGGTGGCGGTTCTGGCCAATTCCATCAATGAGCGGAAAGTCAAGTGCGGTTGATTCGTGAGCACTTGCGCGTAGCTCGATCGAGCGAAGAGCTATGCGGTCGGCGTCGCCGTGGTGATTTCGGCCCAATGACTTTGTGTATCTCAAGTCTCACCTCTGAAAAGTCATCGTCGTTTGGTGTCAAGGGCAAATTGGCTCCTCGGTATGTCGGACCCTACCGCATCATCGATAGAGTGGGGCTGTTGCATACAAGTTAGAATTGCCCGGCTACACTTGAAGGGTGCATGATGTTTTCCATGTCGCAATTGAAGAAGTGCCTCCGTGTTCGGTTGAGAAACACCCGGAAAATATTGATGTGCGGAAGATCTGTCTTATCGTGGCGCCCGTTCGTATCCTCGAAAAGTTGACGCGACGAGGCACCGTGTGATCAAGTTCCTCAAAGTTCGATGGTCGAACCACTCAGAGGATGAAGCCACTTGGGAGCGGAAAGATCGTCTTGACGATTACCCATCCTTCTTCTCCGGTGATCGAATCTCGGTGTGAGATTCTGTAAGAGGAGATTTGTAACAGCCTAACTTAGGGTTTGTATTTCAAATGTAAAATTTTGAGGAAATAAAAACTTTTGTTGTCTCTTCAAATCATTTGAAAGTTTCTACATTTTCCTAGCAATTTCCATTTTCTAAATTAAATTCTTGTGAATGGAAATTGTTGTCAGTAAATTCTTAGCTTTCAAACTTGTGATCATCCTCTGCAATTATTTTCCTATCATCTTGATCATCCTATCTACCTCCTGAATTATTTCACAATTTTTAGATTTTGTTTGCTATTTCAAATGGCCAAGTCAACTCTGTTTGAAATCTGGTCAAACTCCCTGTCAGCAACTTGTGAATTTCTCTAGAACAATGCAGTGCATAAAAGTTCTGGAAAAATTATAAAAGGTTGTCCTCTGTCCCTAGTAGCTACCATAAAAATTTCAGAAATTTTTGGGCTCAGGAGTTACCTCTAAAAATTCCCCAAACCTTCTCTGTCTTTTAAATCGAATCAGAAATCATTGTTCCTCGGGCTCGGACCCAACCTCGGGCTCAAGTCAATGGTGCCACTTGACTTCGGTCGCGTCAACTAGCTGCACCGTGCGCGAGTCAATCGATCGTGACCGTCCGATGCAAATCGAGCGATCCGCGTCTTGGCGTGCAACGGCACATCGAATGCATACATCAATCTCGGCCGTCCATTTCGGATCAGCGGTGGTCGTTGCGTTACAGGCAAACCAAACCTCGTTATGCGCTTGCCGTCCGTCGTCGGCGGTGGACCCTACACAGCGAGTCACCCTCGTCTTCTCGCACCTCACGGTTCGCGGCGTCTTGCCATGCTTGCGTGCCTGCGGCGCCACCTATTTGCCCTGTGCATCGTGGAGCATCGCGAGCTTCATAACCTCACGCGCTCATTCGGTCATCGTTTCCTTGCTCTCACCTTCTCGCCCAAATTTTCTCTCGTGGGAGAAGAACTTCGGCAAGCGCCGCCGTTCGACGGCCCCGCCAGGCGGCGCCGCCGCGGTCGTGTTCCTCTGCCTCGCCGCCTCCATTTGCCTATGGGTCCTTGGCGTCCGGATCACCGGGCGGTATCGTCGTCTCGCCTCGGCGATCTCGGCCTTGAGCTTGCTAGCGTTACGGTGAGTCTCAAGCCTCGTTTGGTTCCACTTGATAATGCTCTCGATGCTCACGGTGGGTTCGTTTATCTTTGGTGCATCGTGGAAGCCGTGCGACCGATTCTTCTCGAGCTTCGGTGTTCGCCGCCGTGGTGATTCCGCCGTCTCGAACCTCCTCGTCGCCATCATCTTGTGCTTATTGTTCACAGGGATCAAGGCGGGCTGTGGCGCTGCACAGAGTCTTCGAAGCCCATAGCGTCTTCTCGCGAGCACGCATCTTCTTCTCCGCCTCAGTTCGCGCCCCACTTCGCCGCCCATTCCGTGACTCAGCGTCACCGTCATTCGCGCGGTCATGCGAACCGAAGGTACCACTCACTCGTCTTGAAACTCACGGTTTGCAAGATCACTGCCGCGCATGCACCGTCTCCGTGCTTTCGCGGTGAGCACGCGTGGAGTAGTTTAGCACTAATCTTGCTTCGAGTCTACGATTTGTGGGCCTATTGGTTGTCGCGTTTAGAAATCCTTTAATCCACCGTTATTTATTCTCTAAGTCAACGCCATGTGGGTCCATCGTCGATTAGGGTTGTGTAGCTCGGTAATATGTTTTCTCGATGGGAGCGTATTTTCTTTGTGAGTATGTAGGTTTGCACTTTGGTGGCCAGAAGCGTATTAAGTCGCCTTGACGTCACCTATATGAGCGATCCTCTCTGTGTTTTCCAGCGACCCCATTGTCGATGTGAGGCTAGGCGGTGTGGAGTGCGAAATGGGTTGAGTGCATTATAGATTTGAAATGATTTAGTATTTACGGTTTATGTTTTGTTGGTTGTTAAATCAATTAAACTTGTAAAATGCATAACTAATTCAATTTTTATCCAAATTGCATGAAACCATGCTGTTATTTTTCATTTTAAATGTATTATTTACTAAAATTAGTTTCATCCATGTCTCTGTAGCAAAAATCTGTTATCTAATAAAATGATGTCTTATGTATCTTCTAAATTAGAAAATGCATATCTTTTCCAATAATTGTCAAAATTCAATGAACCAGTTTTGTAAAATTTCATTTCAGTATACTAACTGTTAGGATAGGTTTATACACTGTTTCTGTTTATGAAAAGTTGTTAAGAAACTAACTAGTGGCATGTTGTGTTTTTAGCTTAGAAAATTCATAGAAAATTATTAGCATCTTAAAATGATTTGTTCTCTGTTTCTAAATTTTGTTATATCTTGTTTAGGCTGCTGTGTGAATTTTGGCATGGGTTGATGTTGTTGTTGTATGCTTGAGTTTTCGGTGTTATTCGTCCTTATTTCTTTGTTGTGTTCGATCGTTGGAAGCCGATATTTGCGGCAACCACGACGATCCTCCATACCTATTGAGCAACAGCATCGAGCAAAGATTTGATCATGTTTATCGGTATTTTAAAGTCTAATATTTTGTTTAATTTGTATGTATGCATCGCTTAATTTGTGTTAAATTGATTAGTTAAATCCGTAAGTGCATATCACTAGATAAAATATTGATCTCTACTACGAGCCTAGGTTATTTCTTTGTGATTAGAGTCATTTGGATGATCTCTTATCACTTAGTAGTCAGGTCAACTTGCTTAGACATGCTTAGCTATCGGTAGAAGAGCGGTTATCGACTTTAGTCGGTAACCTTGATCACCTAAAATTTACTATAACTTTATGTTTTAGCATTTACTGCTATGTTTATCGCAAAACTAAAAATGAAAACAAAAATGGTTTAGACTTGGGCACAATGGTAAGTGGTGTGATCATTGGGTGTGGTGGAAGGTGCAAAGTCAATTAAGGCCGAGTTACTTGCGCCACGTCTTGAGCATTTGCGTGCTAACCACACTAGAGTATATGGGACCTCTCTTGACCTAGTACTTTGGCGTGTATTGGCTCGGGTCGCGGGAGGTCGCGGGAGGATGGAGGTGGGAGCATGGTAGTTGTCAGAAAGCTTTATCTGAGTGGGTAGTTGTCTTTTGGCTTTACCATGTAGCGTATGGTGTTTCTACCCATCTGCGGCTGGGGTTGATACACAATATTGGAAAGCAGTCTCGTAGGACTTAGGCGTGCGGCATACCGGAGTGTGCTTTGGCTTAAAGGCGATGCGAGTGTGGGTACATTGGTACACCTGGGGTTAAAACTATTCGAATAGCCTCGTCCTAGGTTATGGACACGCTCGGATCGCCCGTAAGAACTAGACTACAACATTTAAATTAAAACTTGATGGGTGAGTGCGAATGCGGGATTAGTGCTATTGTTAATGGTGACTATTGGGATAGTCACTTCTAGGTTTTATCTTTAGCTTTTGTTATTATTATCCTTACATTATTTCAATCTTAAAATGAATTGCAAACTTGCCTTTAAACTGTATTACCCTATTGCAAATGGCGGCTTTGTGCAAATGAAACATATGGCCTCCACTAAACAAGCTTGCATGTAGCATATGAGCAGTGCTTAGTTCACCACGTCGAGTCTTGCGGGTAAAGACAATCTTTGTACTCAGTGCTTTCTTAAATGTTTTTGTTGCGAGAGGAAGAAGGTGAGCCTCGGGTCCTCATACGTGGTTTGTCTTTATCAACCGTGGGTGTGACTAGGCTTGGCGGTCGGTCGGATGCCTTGTGGGTTGAAGGCACGGTTGGCTTTGTTTATAGCCATCTTATGGCACTTTGCTTCATTGTCTTTTGTTGTTATTTGTGTATCTTGTGGCGATCGGCCATTGTTTATAATATTGTTACTATTTGTTTATCTTCCGTTTGGAAGTGTGGTGTTTTGACTCTATGTGTGGAATGGAGTTGATGTCTAATTTTGTACCGAGTGTGTATCTTGCTTTAGGAAGTATACATATCTAGAGATCGATTTATTTGATTTGTGATGCTAGGACCGGTGGTTGGTGTGAGGACCGAATATTTAACTAGTAACACTTAACCTCCAAATGGTTCTAGCATTACTAATTAAACATTCTAAGCCTCGATGGACATATGTTTCAATTGCAACATATGCATCATCACAAAATTACACATCATTTCCATACAACAATATCACTAAGTTCAATAACAACATAAAGTAAAGTTATTACAAAAGAAACCGACCGCCAAATAGAATAATATACAAGAATGACAGTGGAAGCAAAAATCCATAAGATAGCTAGAACAAAAAATCGATAGGTTTCACACACCCACAAGGCAACCGGCCAGGGCATCAAGCTAGTCGCCCATGAAACTACCACAACACGGCTCATAAGTGAGGCCCCTGGGCTCACCTCCTTCTCTTCAACAAAACAATTAAGCATAGCATCTGAGTACAAAGATGTCTTTACACCAGGCAACGTGTGAATAGAACCTATTATAACTACATGCAAGCTTATTTAGGTGGAGGTTGTATGTCTCATTTGCATGAAGCCAACTTTATTGCAATAATGTAATATATTTCAAAAGCAAGTTTGCAAATCTATTTTCTATCAAAGTAACGATAAGTAAAGATACATACAAGTAACCACAAGGTGACTATCCCAATAGCCACCACAACATATACAATCCCGATTGTACCACCCATCAAGTTTAATTAAAAGGTTGTAGTCTAACTCTTGAAAGACCTCCCCAGCGTGTCCATAACCTGGGGCGAGGCTATTGAATAGTTTTAACCTGGGGTGTACCAATGTACACCAGGCCAGCCTTTAAGCCAAAGCACACTTAGTAGGTATCTAAACGGCTAAGTCCTCTGAGCGCTTTCCAATATTGTGTATTAGCTCTGAGCGCTCGTATGGGTAGAAACACCATGCGCTTACATTGCAAGCGAAGACAACAAATCCCATCGGGTGAAGTCTTTGGACACTACAATGCTCCCAACACCATCCTCTGCGACCTCTGCGACGAGCAATACGCGATACTAAGTCAGAGGGTCCCATACCCTCGGTGTGGTTATGCGCTAAAATGCTTGGTTTAGTGTAACAAGATGTTGGTCCTTGTTGACTTAGGCACCATTCGGTCCTGCGAGAATCACCAACATACCATTGTGCCCAAGTCTAAATCATTTTGCTTTTAGTTTTAGTTTTCACAAGTAGACATGGCACAAGGTGGAAATCATAAATCGTAATAAGTTTTGTGTGATCAAGGTTATCGACAAGTCGATAACAGCCCATTTCTACCGAAGCTAAGCATGGCTAAGCAATTAATTACAAACTACTAAGTGACAGAGCCCATCCACGAACTCTAAATCACGGCAAGTAACCTAGGCTCATGGTAGTAGAGGATAATCATTTGCTAAGAAATGCATCTACTAGACCAACTATTAAAACAAAGTAGCAATGCATACATAGAATTTGTAATCAACATAAATACTTAAAATAGGATTAACATGATCAAACTGCTTGCCTTCTTGCTGTTGCTCAATTTGTTGCGGAGGATCGTTCTCGGGGTTACATGATGTCGAACCCTAAGCGAGAGGCAAAAGAACCAGAACAACCAATAAGACTAGCAACACTTAAATCAAGAGCAAGCAAAATTATCCAAATCGTGAAACTTATACACAAGGTGAAATACGAATATACCTAGACATAGAAACTGGAAAAACCTAATTTGGAATTGCGGTGCAAAGATATTACCTAAAAACACATTTGGCCATAATTATGCTGTAGCAAAAATATTTTCTAGAAAGATTTTGAAGCTGAAATTTTTATGGTAGCTACCTACTGGTATAGAGTAACCCATATAAATTTTCAGGTCATTTGGAGTTAAAGTGATTTAGTTATGATTTTCTAAGATGCAAAATTAGCATAATACCCTTTCGGGAGCATAAATATGTTCAAAACTAATTTCTGATATACCAACGAGAGGGTTTTCTAGAATTTATCAAATATATTATGCAGAGAATTACTTGTGCATTTTACAAGTCTTCGAATTTTCTAATTGCTAAAAATAGGTACTAAATCATTAATCAAGGTTCTGTTACAATCTTGGACCTACCATCATTTTATAGTAACATTGGGTTAATAATAAATTTATCAAAGTTAGAATCATTCATTTTGGACATACATAGAGCAAGATATGCATTTTCTAAAGTTTTATTCATTTTAGAATATTCAAAATGGCGAAATCAAGTTATTCTAATTATATAATTTCACCTTTGGAACATGCTTAAATCCATTTTATAATAAGCTAAAGTGATAACCTAATTTATTCTGTTGGAATTAACTAAAAGCGATTAAAATGAATTAGTTATGAGTTTCTAAAGTTTTATATCATTTTGGTTGATAAACAATTGCTTACGAAATACAGAACAACCTCATAAAAGAAAATGGCGTGGGCCTTGTGGCGTAGATTTAAATCAACAGCCCGCGCCTTGGAAATAGCGCCGCGCGCGCCAAACCTAATCGGGGTCACCGTTGGATCAAGATCAGCGGCCCAAGCAGTGCATGCAGCGGGCGATGCGGTTGCCTCGGTGAACACGGACGCGGATCTAAAGATGGGCGGCTCGAACCCATATCGCGGGAAGGTCGGGTGCACACAAGATCTCGACGCGGTCGCGAGATGGGCGGTCGGAGATGATGAGGAGCGGATGGTCGGCGCGCATAGATCTAGGCGCGGATCACAAAATGGGCGGCTATAGTCGAAGTTCAAAAAAGTCTTGGCGAGTGGGACGCATGCGGTGACTACAGTCACGACCCAGCGATTTAACGCGCCTACGGTGCCTTTGGGCTGGTCAGCGAGGAAGAAGTTTCGGCGAGTAAGTGCAAACATTTTATTAATCAATGATTAAGCATTAATGATGTCGGAGCGGTGCGAGTAAACAGATATTGATTTAGGAGATTGGGCCCGGTGGGTGGCCCAATAATAATGATTAAGACATAATTAACAGCTAATGATTGGTAATGTGTCCTAATGATCGGCCAGGAGCTTACGTGCGCCAAAACCAGTGGCTTTGCGGCTTGTGCGGCGACTCGGTCGGCGGCGCCACAAACTATCAAAATGGGTTACGCAATAGTGTTGCGGACCCGATGATGTGACCTCGCCGCGTGGAAGTGCAGGCAGCCGGCGAGAAAAAAAAAAGATGAAGGCAAAACGGCAAAACGAAAATAGCAAAATGCTCTGCTGCGGTCAAGGCGAGTGCCATGACTTCTAGGGACTACATAGGAGCTACCTGCAGAGGAGCTCCAAAGATGGCGGGAAGACTTGAACACGATGAAGTCCCGGGCCGAAGAAGATGAAGTGGGAAATGAGGTTACGAGCAAAATGAGTGGAACCACATCATTACCACAGCTTCATTATAGCTCAAAGAGGCTCAAAGCAAGTAATTGCAAAAGAATCACTTCACTAGAATTTGGAGAAGAGGGGTGAAACCAAGAAAATCTCAAACTTAAAATTGAGTGATTCTGTGAATGCAACCCAAAGTCAAGTTAGGGAAATATAAAGGAGGTTGAGGGTTCAAGGGTGCAAGAAATATTGAGGATGAACCACTTTGGACACCAAAGTTTGCCATTGGAGCTCTCGGCCAACAATGGTGTTTTGAGGTGAGAGGTGTTCTTGAGCTCAAACACGAGAGAATAGCTAAGTGTGGTGCAAAAACACGGGAGGACCTAGGAGCCAATTTATAGGAAGGGATTAGGGTTTTGAGCAAGAACATGAGCCATGGTGAGCTCGGTTCATGCTCGGTTGTAGACCACGAAATGATAGGAGCAAGTGAGACTCGGACAATGGAGGAGAAAGCTGGCGCATTTACTCCACGAGAGGCGTTGGCGAAAGCAACTTTGAGTGACCCATCAAAGCCACTCACTCAACCTCTCTACGCCATTGCGCGATGCGCTCGAAGGAAGCGAGAGGAAGAAACGAGAAGACAAACCGGCCGTCCGGATTAAAAATGGGCGAGTCACGATTAAGCAGTTCGCCGGACGGTCAGGTGCCCTCAAGAATGCGGATGGTTGGATCGAATCCAACGGTCCCTATTGGCCAATGCAGCGGGAGTCGAATGCTTACGAACATGGGCGCGATTTGAATCAGCGGTGATATCGCGCGTGCGTTTTTAAAGTGGCTCGGTGCGTTTAGTTGGTGGACCGAATCAAATGGCTCGAGCAAGTCGACTCGAACAACCAACGATAAAACCTAGTTTGACTTTGAAATAACAGAGAGACTTTGAAAGATTTATTTGAGGTAGCAAATTAACTCCAAAATTATGAAATTTTACGGGAGCTTGCTAACTCAGATATCAACCTTGTGTAAAATTTTGGAGGTCTTCATATTGTGAATAAATCTCAAAAATTCCTGCAAGGCTCTATTTTAATGTTTGGTGAGAGTCAAGCAGGTTTATTACCTCTAAAAATATTCAAACAATTTCTAAAAATTATGAAATTTTCAGGGTCACATACCATCACCAGGGACTTAGGAAAAATATTTGCAGAGGATGATCATAAGATTTGACAAGATGGTTTTGGAATGCCAAGGTTTGGATCAAAAGGACTTGTGACAATGTAATTCCATAATTCTTTGAACAAGAATTGCTTGCACAGGGAATACAAGATGTAAGAAAAAGTTTTAATTTCTACTGATTTTCTTACATTTGAAACACAAGCCTAAAATTGGGATGTTACAACTCTCCCCCTTACAAGAATCTCGACCAAGATTAGTTTACTCGGAGAAGAAAGAAGGAAAATCTGCCTGGCGATCTTCTCGCTCCCAAGTTGCTTCATCTTGAATGGTTTGACCACTTGAACCTTAAGAACTTGTGACCACGGTTCCTCGTTCTCGTTGATTCCTCAAGGATCTGAGCAGGATGCTCGCGGTAGGTCAAATTCTCACGCACATCGAGAACCTCAATGGAGCTTCCTCGGTCGGGACAGGAGGCACTTCTTTAGGTGCGAAACATGGAACATCATGCACACCTCAAGTGCGGTGGTAGCTCAATCGTATGCAAGCCCCAACTCTCGATGATGCGATAAGGCCCAACATATCGAGGCCAACGCCCTTGATGCCATGCTGATGGCCCTTCAAGGTGAGACTTGAGATACACAAAGTCATTGGGCTCAAAGCTCAACTCACGAGCGTGCGCATAGCTCTTACGCTGGGCGGGCGTGCGCGGTGCTCATGAATCAGCGCGCGTGGCTTCGGCCTCATTGATCGAATGCAGGCAGCGCGCTCCGATCTCGACCAGTTCAATGGGGTTCGCATCTCCTTCCATACAAAGCCTCAAATGGTGCCATGCCAAGGCCCGGCAAAAGTGTTTGTAGGAGAACTCAGCAAATGGTAGACATTTCTCCACTTTTCCCATAGGAAAGAACACAAGCACGAAGCATATCTTCAACACTTGGTTGACTCGCTCCGTCAGCCATCGATCGAGGATGAAAGGCATCTTGAAGTGAAGCGGGTCCCCATAGCCTCTGCAGAGACTATGCCAAAACGCGAGTGAATGCACCACGATCGAAATAATCGTCTTTGGCACGTGAAGACTCACAATCCTCGAGACATAGAAGTTGACCAAGGCCCCACGGCGAGTCTTAACGGGAAAAATGTGCCACTTTAGTCAACTTTGTCGATCCACGACCCAAATAGCATCATTCCCTTTGGACGGCGGGGCAATCGGTTGATGAAGTCCATGCCAGCGGAATCCACTTCCATTACGGCAGCAGCAAGGTGAAGAGACCTGTTTGGCCCGATGCTCGGCCTTCACCACGGCGACACCGCGTCGCGCTCGACAACGAACACGGCAATCTCGCGCTTCATGCGAGTCCACGAGAATCTCGCGAAGGTCTGATACATCTTGGTAGCCGGGATGGATGGACAGCGGAGAATCATGGGCCGCGGAGAATCAAATCCATAATTCCATGACCTTAGGGACCACAAGCGCGCCCAAACCACACAGTGCTCATCCTCTGAAAAGCATGGCTATCCATCATTGATGTTACGCGATCGCTCACCAGGCATCTGTCCGCTGTGCGCCTTGATTTAGTCCGCCAAGGTTGGTTGCACAACCAACATAGAAGCAGTGCTCGATCAAACCCAAATTGAATTTGGAACTACGAAATGAGGGTAGGCTCTGCTCTTGGAGCATCAACATGTTGCAATACACCTTCAGTGAGTGCATCCATATGACATTGGCCTTGCCGGATGGTGCTGAATGCCCATGTCATAGTCCTTGATCAATTCCAACCATCTTCTTTGCAGAGTTGAGATCATTGGGTGAACAAGTACTTCAAACTCTTGTGGTGAATACACACATGATTTACCAATCGGATAATGCGCCAAATCTTGAGTGCATGGACCACTGACTAACTCCAAGTCATGAGTAGGATAGTTGAGTTCATGGGGCCTCAGCGCGCGATGCATAAGCCACAACCTTGCCTTCATAAGAACACAACCAAGACCACGAGAAGCATCACAATAGATATCAAAGCGCTTGTGAATATCGGGAGAACAAGCCTTGGGAGTGAGTCAACCTTCTTGAGTTCTGAAACTCACATCAGCGATGGACCACTCAAACTTCTTGTCCTTCTTGAGCAATTCGGTCATAGGCCGCAATCTTGGAGAAATTCTCGATGAAGCGGTAGTGTAACCAAACAAGAAAACTCCGCACATCGGTGACCGAGCTTGGTGACCCCAAGCGACACATCGACCTTGCTAGGATCCGCCACACCTCGGTGAAAGAACATGGCCCAAAGTGCCACTTCCTTCAACGAGAACTTCGCACTGAATTTGGCATACGGTGGTGTTGCGCGACTGCCCAACACAAGTGAAGATGCTCGGCATGCTCTTCTTCACTCTTGGAGTAGATAAGGATATCATCGATGAATACCACCACAAACCTATCCAAATACTCCATGAATCGGAGTTCATTAGGTTCATGAATAAGCGGAGCATTAGTCAAACCAAAGACATGGCGGTTGTACTCGTAAAGGCCATAACAGTAGCAAAAGCCGTCTTAGGAATATCTCGACCGATCGACTTGATGATAGCCGGTCTCAAGTCAATCTTGGAAAGACTTCGTGCTCGGTCAATTGATCGAAAAGATCATCAATACGGGGCAAGGATACTTGTTCTTTACCGTCACCTCATTAAGCGGACGGTAATCAACACACATCGCAAGTCTTGTCCTTCTTCTTCACAAAGATAAGCTGGACAACCCCAAGGAGATGAGCTAGGGATAAAACCCTTCTCTTGTAGCTCGCCTAGTTGCTTCTTTAGCTCCTCCAACTCATTAGGAGGCATGCGTCGGCCTCTTGGAAATAGGGTGATGCAGCGACAACTCTATCACAAACTCGGATCTCGAGCAGGAGGCATGCCGGCAAGTCTTGGGAAAGACATCCATGAACTCACATGTGGGAGCGTCTGGATCTCAATGCGGTTTTGCTTCAGGACATAAAGATGGGGCTCTATGGCTGAAAACCCAACTGTTCACTGAAGAAGTGGTGAGGTAGACAATCTTCTGGCTGTCGATTTGCCCCAAGTGTTGGGACAACCAATCCATGCCAAATCACATCCAAGCGCCGAGTCGAGCGAGGATAGGTTACGCAAATCCCACTCCCGATGTGGATAGAACATCCCGGCATACTAGGTGACTCTCATTTCGAACCGGAGGCGAATCAACGTTGGAATCCCGGAGGAACACGGTGAAGCCCACAATCGGACAAAGACCTCGACATAAAGAATCGAGGCCCAGTCAAATAAAGCGCGGGCAGCGCAAATTAACAAGGCGTACCCAACACCACGTCGGCGCCTCTGTGCCTCCTCGGCCGAGATGATGGTTGACTCGGCGCTCCCAAGCCGGGGCCTTACGGTGGGTGGGTGACCACTCCCTTGCCGCGTCCTCCATTGGGGCGGGGGCGCTCGATCTTCTTAGGACAACTACGCGTAGTAGCCGCCTTGCGTGGCGATGAAGCGGTGGCGTCGGCGCGGGTTCGCGAGAACACCTGCTGGGGTCGGCGCCGCGTGGCGAGTCACGGCTGCGGAGCGTGGGGTGGTGCGGGGCCTCAGCGTAGAGGCTTGAGGGCAGGCCACGGTGCGAGTCCAACACGGGGCGAGCGAGGCGGCACATGCGGACATTTGGGCCTCCCTTGCGCTGAGACTGCGGCGCTCTCGCTTGTGCTTCGGCGATGATGGCCTTGTCCACCAAGGTGCGTCGAGAAGTCCACGATAGAGAAGCTTGTCTGGCTCCTGAGACAAACCCTCCATGAACTTCTCTGCTTGGCCTCGCCGGTGGCCACCTCGCGAGGCGTACCTCGCCAAATGGTTGAACTCATGGAGGTACTCGATCACAATTTGCGCCCTGTTTGGCGCAGGAACTCCTTCTTCTTGAGCTTCATCGGTAGGCGGGGACATGGGCGGCGGAAAGCGGCGGAACTCCTCCACGAGACCACGTATCCCGCGAGCATGGCGAGAAATTCTCCCACCATGAGAGTGCGCACCCTCCAGCGATGGGATGCGAAAAGTGCGCTCTGCTCCACGGCGCGAGCAGCGTTGAGCTTCCGCTCAATCGAGGCGGACCAATAAATGCTGCGTCCAAGGGATCCTCGGACGGGAGAAGGTGGGAGTGCGTGCGAAGGAACTCCGCAAGTCCCCACGAGATGGTGACCACCTCCGGATCCGAGGCACCGAGGAGGAGTAGGTGTTCTGGCGATGACCTCCAACACCCTACGGTCCTCTGAGCGATTGCGTTCGATTTGCATGAGGACTTCCGCCATGGTGGAGGAGGAAGCTCCTCGCCGGGACTACGGTGATTCAGGCGCTCGAGTCCACCATCATCGATTTACTAAGACAAGTTAGATGCGATTCAAGACCCAAGCACGAAACCCAAACTTAGTTAAAATGACCAAGAATAGCCACAAAGAACATGAGATCATAAGTCACGAATCAACTTCCGAAACGACTTGGTATGGAATAACAGTAATCGTTTGAGAAGACCCAAATTTCAGAACTAAAATCTGACTCAAAGCAGTCAAAAATCAGGTATAACCACCTAATAGAGTATGGGTATTTAACTAAATTTCATATCACTTCTTACCCTTTTATTTCCACAAGTTTTAGTTGTATTTACCTCTCATTTCCTACCTTAAGTACTCACCACTAGTTAGCTGTCAATTTCTTTCTCAAGCTCTCATGGTTCTCCCAAACCAAGTTAATCGATAGAGACTAATCTTTGAAAGGAAGAGAGGACAACTTTCAAACTTAAGTGAGAGCAAGGTGAGATGAGCAAGCTAAGATAGGTAGAGGTAAAAGAGAACTTACTTAAGTTTTCATAAACTATTTGAAAGTAAGTTTCAAAATATCCTAAAGCGACCAAGCTAGGGGTTTCTACGGTCGATATGGCTCACGGTGTGTTGATTACCGTCCTCTCAATGAAGTGACGGTGAAGAACAAATATCCTCTGCCCGCATTGATGATCTGTTCACCAGGTTGTCCGGAGCTCGGGTGTTCTCCAAGATTGATCGAGATCGGGCTATCATCAAGTCCGGATCGTGGCCGAGGATATTCAAGACGGCTTTCACTACTCGTTATGGCTCATGACGAGTACACGTCATGTCTTCGGTTTGACCAATGCTCGGCTTTGTTCATGAACTTGATGAATTCAGTATTCATGGAGTTTTGGACAAATTTGTGGTGGTCTTCATTGATGATATTCTTATTTATTCCAAGATCAAGCGAGCATCTTGAGCATCTGAAGATTGTTTTGGGCAAGTTGCGAGCATCACCGTATGCAAAGTTCAAACAAATGTGAGTTCCGTTGAAGGAAGTGGCATTCTTGGGCCATGTTCTTTCACCGGAGGCATAGCCGTGGATCCAAAGAAAGTCGGCGATGTTCTATCTTGGGGCCACCAAGTCGATCAGCGATGTGCGGAGTTTCCTTGGTTTAGCGGGCTACTATCGCCGCTTTATCGAGAACTTCTCCAAGATCGCAGCCGATGACCGAATTGCTTAAGAAGGACAAGAAGTTTGTATGGTCCTCTCGCTTGTGATGAGAGCTTTCGGGAGCTCAAGTAGCGATTGACTTGACTCCAGTCCTTACTCTTCCGATATCCACAAGAGCTTCGATATTTATTGCGATGCCTCTCGTCGGGGACTTGGGTGTGTTCTTATGCGGAAGGCAAGGCGGTTGCCTATGCATCGAGCGATTGAGACCTCACGAGCTCAACTATCCCACCCATGATTTAGAGCTTCTGCGGTGGTTCATGCACTCAAGATTTGGCGGCATTATTTGATCGGTAACACTGTGAGGTGTATTCCGATCACAAGAGTTTGAAATACTTATTCACTCGGCCAGATCTGAACCTCGAGCGAGAGGAGATGGCTAGAATTGATCAAAGATTATGATATGGGTATTCAAGATCATCTGGCAAGGCCAATGTGGTTGCTTGATGCGCTTAGCGAAAGGTGTATTGCAATACTTTGATGGTCCAAGAGCGAACTTTGCACTTCTTGCACTTCAGCGTCTCAACTTGGGTTTGGTTGAGCATGGTTCCTTGTCGCCTTGGTTGTGCAACCAACCTTGGTGGATCGATCAAGGCAGCGACACGACAATCGATGATGGCGTGGGTAAAATCAAGCGAGAACATCGAGAATGGATCACCAAGTGTTTCACGAGAAGATGAACACGGTGTTGTATGGTTTGGGCAGCGCCTCGTGGTCCCAAAGATCCCGAGTTGCGGGATTTGATCCTTCAAGAAGCCCATGATTCGCCTTTGTCCATCCATCCCGGGCTACCAAGATGTACCAAGATCTGCGTCGAGATTTCGGTGGACTCGCATGAAGCGCGAGATTGCGGGTTCGTGGCGGATGTGACATATGTTGTCGTGTCAAGGCCGAGCATCGGCGTCAGTGGGTCTTCTTCACCCTTGCCTATACCGAGTGGAAGTGGGATTCCGTGAGGCATGGACTTCATCACCGGTCTACCCGTACTCACGCAAGGAAGGATGCATTATGGGTTATCGTTGATCGATTGACGAAGGTGGCTCATTTCCTTCGGTCGCGATCGAAGATTGATGTGAATCGATTAGCGGATCTTTACATATCCGTGTTGTGAGTCTGCATGGTGTGCCACGAACAATTGTGTCAGATCGTGGTTCTCTGTTCACCTCTCGGTTTTGGCATAGTCTGCAGGAAGCCATGGGGACCCGTCTTTCTTTCAGCTCAGCCTATCATCCTCAGACTGATGGTCAGACGGAGCGAGTCAACCAAGTTCTTGAAGATATGCTCCGTGCTTGTGTTCTTTCCTATGGGAAGAATTGGGAGAAGTGCCTACCGCTTGCCGAGTTCTCCTACAACAACAGCTTCCAGGCTAGTCTCGGTATGGCACCATTTGAGGCTTTGTATGGGAGGCGATGCAGAACACCGTTGAACTGGTCAGAAACTGGTGAAAGGCAGTTCTTTGGCCCAGATTCCATCAATGAGGCGGAAAGTCAAGTGCAGTTGATTCGTGAGCACTTGCGCGTAGCTCGACCGAGCGAGAAGAGCTATGCAGTCGGCGTCGCCGTGGTGAAGTTTCCACCAATGACTTTGTGTATCTCAAAGTCTCACCTCTGAAAGGTCATCGTCGTTTCGGTGTCAAGGGCAAATTGGCTCCTCGGTATGTCGGACCCTACCGCATCATCGATAGAGTGGGAGCTGTTGCATACAAGTTAGAATTGCCAGCTACACTTGAAGGGGTGCATGATGTTTTCCATGTGTCGCAATTGAAGAAGTGCCTCCGTGTTCCGGTTGAGGAAACACCCTTGGAAAATATTGATGTGCAGGAAGATCTGTCTTATCGTGAGCGCCCCGTTCGTATCCTCGAAGAAGCTGAACGCAGAACGAGGAACCGTGTGATCAAGTTCCTCAAAGTTCAGTGGTCGAACCACTCCGAGGATGAAGCCACTTGGGAGCGGGAAGATCGTCTTCGAGCAGATTACCCATCCTTCTTCTCCCAGTGATCAGAATCTCGGGGCGAGATTCCTGTAAGGGGGGGAGATTTGTAACAGCCCTAACTTAGGGTTTGTATTTCAAATGTAAAATTTTGAGGAGAAATAAAAACTTTTGTTGTCTCTTCAAATCATTTGAAAGTTTCTACATTTTTCCCTAGCAATTTCCATTTTCTAGAATTAAATTCTTGTGAATGGAAATTGTTGTCAGCAAATTCTTAGCTTTCAAACTTGTGATCATCCTCTGCAATTATTTTTCCTATCATCTTGATCATCCTATCTACCTCCCTGAATTATTTCACAATTTTTAGATTTTGTTTGCTATTTCAAATGGCCAAGTCAACTCTGTTTGAAATCTGGTCAAACTCCCTGTACAGCAGCTTGTGAATTTTCTCTAGAACAATGCAGTGCATAAAAAGTTCTGGAAAAATTATACAAGGTTGTCCTCTGTCCCTAGTAGCTACCATAAAAATTTCGAAATTTTTGGAGCTCAGGAGTTACCTCTAAAAATTCCCCAAACCTTCTCTGTCTTTTAAATCGAATCCTGAAATCACTGTTCCTCGGGCTCGGACCCAACCTCAGGCTCAAGTCCGACCGTGCCACTTGACTCGGTCGCGTCAACTAGCTGCACCGCGCGCGAGTCCAATCGATCGTGACCGTCCGATGCAAATCGAACGATCCACGTGCGCGCGTGCAACCGACCTGTCCGAATGCATACATCAATCTCAGCCGTCCATTTCAGATCCAACGGTCGGTGCGTTCTGAACCGAGCCAAACCTCCGGTTCGCACCGCTTCGTCCGTCGTGGCGGTGGACCCTACACATCGAGTCCACCTCGTCTTCTCGCACCTCACCGGAGTTCGCGGCCGTGCGCGCATGCTTGCCACGTACCTCGCCGCTGCCACCTATTTGCCCTCGTGTCTGTCCGTGGAGCATCGCCAGAGCTTCATAACCTCACCGCACTCATTCAGTCATCGTTTCCTTCGCTCTCTCACCTTCTCGCCCAAATTTTCCTCTCGTGGGAGAAGAACTCGAGCGTAGCGCCGCCGCTTCGAGCGCCGCTTGAGCCAGACCGCCGCATCGTGTTCCTCTCGCCTCGCCGCCTCCATTTTGCCTATTACGGGTCCTTGGCGCCCGGTGGATCACGAGGCGGTATCGTCGCCTCCGCCTCCCGGCGATCTCGGCCCCGCGAGCTTGCTAGCGTTCTGGTGAGTCTCAAGCCTCAGCGTTTGGTTCCACTTGATCGCAATGCTCCACTGATGCTCACGGTGGGTTCGTTTCTGTCTTTGGTGCATCGTGGAAGCCGTGCGACCGATTCTTCTCCGAGCTCAGTGTTTCGCCGCCGTGGTGATTCCGGCCGTCTCGAACCTCCTTCGTCGCCATCATCTTGTGCTTATTGTTCCTGGGATCAAGGCGGAGCTGTGGCGCACCTTCTGGAGTCTTCTCGAAGCCCGTAGCGTCTTCTCCGCGAGCACCGCATCTTCTTCTCCGCCTCGTTCGCGCCCGACTCGCCGCGCATTCCGTGACTCCGCGTCACCGTCATCGAGTTCGCGAGGTCCTTGCGAACCCGAAGGTACCACTCACTCGTCTTGAAACTCACTGGTTTGCAAGATCACCTGCGCGGCCGCGCCACCGTCTCCGTGCTCGCCGGTGAGCCGCCGGTGGAGTAGTTTAGCACTAATCTTGCTTAGTCTGAGTCTCTGATTTGTGGGCCCTATTGGTTAATCGCGTTTAGAAATCCTTTAATCCAGCCCGTTATTTATTCTCTAAGTCACTGCCATGTGGGTCCATGCTGTCAGTTAGGGTTGTGTAGCTCTGGTAATATGTTTTCTCTGATGGGAAGCGTATTTTCTTTGTGAGAGTATGTAGGTTTGCACTTTGGTGAGCCGAAGACGTATTCTCGATCACGCCGACGTCACCTTATGCGCGCTCCGCTCTGTCGTTTTCGCAGGGCCCATTGTCGATGTGAGGGCTAGGCTGGCTGTGGTGTGCGAAATGGGTTGAGTGCATTATAGATTTCGGAAATGATTTAGTATTTCTGGTTTATGTTTTCTGTTGAGCTGTTAAATCAATTAAACTTGTAAAATGCATAACTAATTCAATTTTTATCCAAATTGCATGAAACCAGTGCTGTTATTTTTCATTTTAAATGTATTATTTACTAAAATTAGTTTCATCCATGTCTCTGTAGCAAAAATCTGTTATCTAATAAAATGATGTCTTATGTATCTTCTAAATTAGAAAATGCATATCTTTTCCAATAATTGTCCAAATTCAATGAACCCAGTTTTGTAAAATTTCATTTTCAGTATACTAACTGTTAGGATAGGTTTTATACACTGTTTCTGTTTATGAAAAGTTGTTAAGAAACTAACTAGTGGCATGTTGTGTTTTTAGCTTAGAAAATTCATAGAAAATTATTAGCATCTTAAAATGATTTGTTCTCTGTTTCTAAATTTTGTTATATCTTGTTTAGGCTGCTGTGTGAATTTTGGCATGGGTTGATGTTGTTGTTGTATGCTTGAGTTTTGTCGGTGTTATTCGTCCTTATTTGTTTGTTGTGTTCGATCGTTAGGCTTCGATATTTGCGGCAACCACGAGGACGATCCTCCGCACCTTATTGAGCAACGACATCCGAGCAAGCGCTTTGATCATGTTTATCCCAGTATTTTAAAGTCTAATATTTTGTTTCAAATTGTATGTATGCATCGCTTAATTTGTGTTAAATTGATTAGTTAAATCCGTAGTGCATATCCTGTAGATAAAATATTGATCTCTACTACGAGCCTAGGTTATTTGTTTGTGATTAGAGGTCATTGGATGATCTCTTATCACTTAGTAGATTCGGTCAACTTGCTTAGACATGCTTAGCTATCGGTGAATCGAGCGGTTATCGACTTTAGTCGGTAACCTTGATCACACAAAATTTACTATAACTTTATGTTTTAGCATTTCGCTATGTTTATCTGCAAAACTAAAAATGAAAACAAAATGGTTTAGACTTGGGCACAATGGTAAGACTGGTGTGATCTGTTGGGTGTGGTGGAAAGGTGCCCAGTCAATTAAGGACCGAGTTACTTGCGCCACCGTCTTGAGCATTTTGCGTGCTAACCACACTAGAGTATATGGGACCTCTCTTGACCTAGTACTTTGGCGTGTATTGGCTCGGGTCGCGGGAGGTCGCGGGAGGGATGGAGGTGGGAGCATGGTAGTTGTCCAAAAGCTTTATCCCGAGTGGGTAGTTGTCTTTCGGCTTTACCATGTAAGCGTATGGTGTTTCTACCCATACGAGCGGCTCGGGGTTGATACACAATATTGGAAACAGATCTCGTAGGACTTAGTTGTGCCGCATACCTTGGAAGTGTGCTTTGGCTTAAAGGCGATGCAAGTGTGGTACATTGGTACACCCCTGCAGGGTTAAAACTATTCGAATAGCCTCGTCCTAGGTTATGGACACGCTCGGATACGCCCCGTAAGAACTAGACTACAACATTTAAATTAAAACTTGATGGGTGGTACGAATCTGGGATTCGTGCTATTGTTGTGGTGACTATTGGGATAGTCACTTCTAGGTTGTTTATCTTTCGCTTTTGTTATTATTATCCTTACTGTTATTTCAATCTTAAAAATGAATTGCAAACTTGCCTTTAAACTGTATTACCCTATTGCAAATGAAAACTGGCTTTGTGCAAATGAAACATATGGCCTCCACTAAACAAGCCTGCATGTAGCATATGAACAGGTCTGCTAGTTCACACGTCAGTCTTGCGGGTACAAAGACAATCTTTGTACTCAGGTGCTTTGCTTAAATGTTTTTGTTGCAGAGGAAGAAGGTGAGCCTCAGGGTCCTCACTTCTGTGAGCTGTGCTGTCGCTTCGTGGGTGACGACTAGGCTTGGCGGTCCGGTCAGATGCCTTGTGGGTTGAAGGCACGCTGATTGGCTTTGTTTATAGCCATCTTATGGCACTTTTGCTTCCGCTGTCTTTTTGTTGTTATTTGTGTATCTTGTGGCCAGTCGGCCATTGTTTGTAATATTGTTACTATTTGTTTATCTTCCGTTTGGAAGTGTGGTGTTTGGACTCTATGTGTGGAATGGAGTTGATGTCTAATTTTGTACCAGGGTGTGTATACTGCTTTCTGGGAAGTATACATATCTCGAGGATCAGTTTATTTGATTTGTGATGCTAGGACCAGGTGGTTGGTGTGAGGACCCGGAATATTTAACTAGTAACACTTAACCTCCAAATGGTTCTAGCATTACTAATTAAACATTCTAAGCCTCGATGGACATATGTTTCCCAGAATTGCAACATATGCGCATCATCACAAAATTACACATCATTTCCATACAACAATATCACTAAGTTCAATAACAACATAAAGTAAAGTTATTACAAAAGAGAGCCGACCGGCCAAATAGAATAATATACAAGAATGACAAATGAAGCAAAATGTGCCATAAGATGGCTAGAACAAAAGTCGACCAGGTTAGCCACACACCCACAAGGCAACCGACCAGGGCATGGCTAGTCGCCCGCAAACTACCACAACACACCTGCAAAGTGAGGCCCTCAGGGCTCACCTCCTTCCTCTTCAACAAAACAATTAAGCATAGCATCCGAGTACAAAGATTGTCTTTGTACCATAAGATCGACGTGTGGAATAGCAGGAACCTATTCATAAACTACATGCAAGCTTATTTAGGTGGAGGTTGTATGTCTCATTTTGCATGAAGCCAACTTTATTTGCAATAATGTAATATATTTCAAAAGCAAGTTTGCAAATCTGTTTTGCTATCAAAGTAACAGTAAGTAAAGATACATACAAGTAACCACACTGAAGTGACTATCCCAATAGCCACCACAACATAGCACTAATCCCGATTCGTACCACCCATCAAGTTTTAATTTAAAAGGTTGTAGTCTAACTCTTGAAAGACCTCCCCAGCGTGTCCATAACCTGGGGCGAGGCTATTCGAATAGTTTTAACCTCGCAGGTGTACCAATGTACCCACACTTGCATCGCTTTAAGCCAAAAGCACACTTCCGTAGGTATGCTTGCACGGCTAAGTCCTACGAGACGCTTTCCAATATTGTGTATTAGCTACGAGCAGCTCGTATGGGTAGAAACACCATACGCTTACATTGCAAGTCGAAAGACAACAAATCCCATCCCGGTGAAGTCTTTCGGACACTACAATGCTCCCAACACCATCCTCCTGCGACCTCCTGCGACCGGAGCCAATACACGCCAAAGTACTAAGTCAAGAGAGGTCCCATACCCTCGGTGTGGTTAGCACGCTAAAATGCTTGGTTTAGTGTAACAAGATGTTCGGTCCTTGTTGACTTAGGCACCATTCCAGTCACCCGAGAATCACACCAACATACCATTGTGCCCAAGTCTAAATCATTTTGCTTTTAGTTTTAGTTTTCACAAGTAGACATGGCACAAGGTGGAAATCATAAATCGTAATAAGTTTTGTGTGATCAAGGTTATCGACAAGTCGATAACCGCCCATTTCTACCGAAGCTAAGCATGGCTAAGCAATTAATTCGCAACTACTAAGTGACAAGAGCCCATCCACGAACTCTAAATCACGGCAAGTAACCTAGGCTCATGGTAGTAGAGGATAATCATTTGCTAAGGAATGCATCTACTAGGCCAACTATTAAAACAAAGTAGCAATGCATACATAGAATTTGTAATCAACATAAATACTTAAAATACTGGGATTAACATGATCAAACTGCTTGCCTTCTTGCTGTTGCTCAATTTGTTGCGAGGATCGTTCTCGGGTTACCGCAAATGTCGAACCCTAAGCGAGAGGCAAAAGAACCAAGAACAACCAATAAGACTAGCAACACTTAAATCAAAGAGCAAGCAAAAATTATCCAAATGCGATTTAAACTTATACACAAGGTGAAATACGAATATACCTAGACATAGAAACTGGAAAAACCTAATTTGGAATTGCGGTGCAAAGATATTACCTAAAAACACATTTTCTACCATAATTAGCACTGTAGCAAAAATATTTTCTAGAAAGATTTTGAAGCTGAAATTTTTATGGTAGCTACCTACTGGTATAGAGGTAACCCATATAAATTTTCAGGTCATTTGGAGTTAAAGTGATTTAGTTATGATTTTCTAAGATGCAAAATTAGCATAATACCCTTTCCAGGAGCATAAATATGTTCAAAACTAATTTCAGAGAAGTATACCAACAGAGGGTTTTCTAGAATTTATCAAATATATTATGCATTTACAGAGAATTACTTGTGCATTTTACAAGTCTTCGAAATTTTCTAATTGCTAAAAATAGGTACTAAATCATTAATCAAGGTTCTGTTACAATCTTGGACCTACCATCATTTTTATAGTAACATTGGGTTAATAATAAATTTATCAAAGTTAGAATCATTCATTTTGGACATACATAGAGCAAGATATGCATTTTCAAAAGTTTTATTCATTTTCTGAATATTCAAAATGGCAGAAATCAAGTTATTCTAATTATATAATTTCACCTCTTTGGAACATGCTTAAATCCATTTTTATAATAAGCTAAAGTGATAACCTAATTTATTACAGTTGGAATTAACTAAAAGCGATTAAAATGAATTAGTTATGAGTTTCTAAAGTTTTTATATCATTTTGGTTGATAAACAATTGCTTCAAATACGTAACAACCTCATAAAAGAAAATGACGTGGGCGCCGTGGGCGTAGATTTAAATCAACGGCCCACCCACGACGCTGGAAATAGCGCCGCGCGCCAAACCTAATCGGGGTCCACCGTTGGATCAAGATCCAACGGCCCAACGAGTGCATGCAACCGGACGATGCGGTTGCCTCGGTGAACCACGACCGCAGATCTAAAGATGGGCGGCTCGTAACCCATATCTAACCGGAAGGTCCGATTGCACACAAGATCTCGCCGCGATCGCGAGATGGACGGTCCAGATGATGAGGGGAACGGATGGTCCGAACGCATACAAGATCTAGGCGCGCAGATCACAAAATGGACGGCGGCTATAGATCGAAGTTCAAAAAGAGGTATCGACGAGTGGGACCGCATGTCGGTGACTACAGAGTCACGACCGCAACGATTTAACCCATCGCCTGGTGCACCGGGCCACAAGTCGGCGACCAGAGAAGGTTTCCGACAGATTAAGTGCGACATTTTTATTAATCAATGATTAAGCATTAATGATGTCGGAGCGGTGCGAGTAAACAGATATTGATTTAGGAGATTGGGCCCACGGTGGTGGCCCAATAATAATGATTAAGACATAATTAACAGCTAATGATTGGTAATTAATGTGTCCTAATGATCCGCAAACGGAGCTTCGTGCGGCAAAACCCGAGTGGCTTTGACGGCTTGTCGCCGGCGACTCGGTCACGGCGGCGCCACAAACTATCAAAATGGGTTCGCAATAGTGTTGCGGACCCAACGATGTGACCTCGCCGCGGTGGAGGTGCAGGCACGCCGCGAGCCGGAAAACAAAGATGAAGGCGACACGGCAAAACACGAAAATAGCAAAATGCTCTGCTGCGGTCCAAGGAAGCGAGTGCCATGACTTCTAGGGACTACATAGGAGCTACCTTAACCGAGAGGAGCTCCAAAGATGGCGGGAAGACTTGAACACGATGAAGTCCACCGAGCCGAAGAAGATGAAGTGGGAAATGAGGTTACGAGCAAAATGAGTGGAACCACATCATTACCACACTTCATTATAGCTCAAAGAGGCTCCAAAAGCAAGTAATTGCAAAAGAATCACTTACTGAGTTTGGAGAAGAAAGGGGTGAAACCAACCGAAAATCTCCAAACTTAAAATTGAGTGATTCTGTGAATGCAACCCAAAGTCAAGTTAGGGAAATATAAAGGAGGTTGAGGGGTTCAAAAGGGTGCAAGAAATATTGAGGATGAACCACTTTGGACACCAAGGTCGCCATTGGAGCTCTACGGCCAACAATGGTGTTTTGAGGTGAGAGGTGTTCTTGAGCTCAAACACAGAGAATAGCTAAGTGTGGTGCAAAAGAACACCGGGAGGACCTAGGAGCCAATTTATAGGAAGGGATTAGGGTTTTGAGCAAGAACATGAGCCCATGGTGAGCTCGGTTCATGCTCGGTTGTAGACCACGAAATGATGGGAGCAAGTGAGACTCGGGACAATGGAGGAGAAAGCTGGCGCATTTAATGCTCCACAGAGACGTTGGCGAAAGCAACTTTGAGGTGACCCATCAAAGCCACTCACTCAACCCCTCTCTTTCGCCATTGCGCGATGCGCTCGAAGGAGCAGAGGAAGAAGAAGAACGAGAAGACAAACCACGACCGTCCGGATTAAAAATGGACGGTCACGATTAAACGGGTTCGCCGGACAGTCCGATTGCCCTCAAGAATCTGGATGGTTGGATCGAGATCCAACGGTCCCTATTGGCCAATGCAACCGGAGGGTCCGAATGCTTACACGAACATGGGCCGCGCGATTTGAATCCAACGGCTGATATCGCACGCGCGTTTTTAAAGAGTGGCTCGGTGCGTTTAGTTGACTGGACCGAATCAAATGGCTCGAGCCCGAGTCTGACTCGAACCCAAGCAACAGTAAAACCTAGTTTGACTTTGAAATAACAACAGAGACTTTGAAAGATTTATTTGAGGTAGCAAATTAACTCCAAAAATTATGAAATTTTTACAGGAGCTTGCTAACTCAGATATCAACCTTGTGTAAAATTTTCAGAGGTCTTCATATTGTGAATAAATCTCCAAAATTCCTGCAAGGCTCTATTTTAATGTTTGACTGAGAGTCAAACAGGTTTGACTGCCTCTAAAAATATTCAAACAATTTCTAAAAATTATGAAATTTTTCAGAGGGGTCACATACCATCACAGGGACTTAGGAAAAATATTTGCAGAGGATGATCATAAGATTTGACAAGATGGTTTTTGGAATGCCAAGGTTTGGATCAAAAGGACTTGTGACAATGTAATTCCATAATTCTTTGAACAAGAATTGCTTGGCACAACAGGAATACAAGATGTAAGAAAAAGTTTTAATTTCTACTGATTTTCTTACATTTGAAACACAAGCCTAAAATTGGGATGTTACAACTCTCCCCCCCTTACAAGAATCTCGACCCGAGATTCCGTTTACTCGGAGAAGAAAGAAGGAAAATCTGCACGAAGGCGATCTTCTCGCTCCCAAGTTGCTTCATCTTCGGAATGGTTTGACCACTGAACCTTAAGGAACTTGATGACACGGTTCCTCGTTCTCCGTTCAGATTCCTCAAGGATACGAACAGGATGCTCGCGGTAGGTCAAATTCTCCTGCACATCGAGAACCTCCAATGGAGCTTCCTCAGTCGGGACACGGAGGCACTTCTTTAGGTGCGAAACATGGAACACATCATGCACACCCTCAAGTGCAGCTGGTAGCTCCAATCTGTATGCAACTGCCCCAACTCTCTCGATGATGCGATAAGGCCCAACATATCGAGGAGCCAACTTGCCCTTGATGCCAAAACGCTGATGGCCCTTCAAGGGTGAGACCTTGAGATACACAAAGTCATTGGGCTCAAAGCTCAACTCACGGCGACGGCGATCTGCATAGCTCTTCTGCCTAGACTGGGCCGTGCGCAGATGCTCGCGAATCAACTGCACGTGGCTTTCGGCCTCATTGATCGAATCCGGGCGAAAATCGCGCTCACCGATCTCGACCAGTTCAATGGGGTTCTGCATCTCCTTCCATACAAAGCCTCAAATGGTGCCATGCCAAGACTGGCCTGAAAGCTGTTGTTGTAGGAGAACTCAGCAAATGGTAGACATTTCTCCCACTTTTTCCCATAGGAAAGAACACAAGCACGAAGCATATCTTCCAACACTTGGTTGACTCGCTCCGTCTGGCCATCAGTCTGAGGATGAAAGGCTGTACTGAAGTGAAGGCGGGTCCCCATAGCCTCTTGCAGACTATGCCAAAACCGCGAGGTGAAAAGTGCACCACGATCAGAAATAATCGTCTTTGGCACACCGTGAAGACTCACAATCCTCGAGACATAGAGTTCGGCCAAAGGCCCCACACGAAGCTGAGTCTTAACGGGAAGGAAATGTGCCACTTTAGTCAACCTGTCGATCACGACCCAAATAGCATCATTCCCTTTGGACGAGCGGGGCAATCCGGTGATGAAGTCCATGCCAACGGAATCCCACTTCCATTCAGCACCGCAAGGGTGAAGAAGACTCGCTGACGCCGATGCTCGGCCTTCACCACGACAAAGACACGCCGCACTCGAGAACGAACACGCAATCTCGCGCTTCATGCGAGTCCACCAGAATCTCTGACGAAGGTCCTGATACATCTTGGTAGCCCCGGGATGGATGGACAACGGAGAATCATGGGCTTCGCGGAGAATCAAATCCCGCAATTCCATGACCTTAGGGACCACAAGACGCTGCCCAAACCACACAACGCCGTGCTCATCCTCTGAAAAGCACTTGGCTATCCCATCCTTGATGTTCTGCTTGATCTGGCTCACACCGGCATCTGTCCGCTGTGCCGCCTTGATTTGGTCCGCCAAGGTTGGTTGCACAACCAACATAGCAAGAGAACCGTGCTCGATCAAACCCAAATTGAGGCGCTGGAACTCTGAAATGAGGGTAGGCTGCTGCTCTTGGAGCATCAACATGTTGCAATACACCTTCCGACTGAGTGCATCCGCAACGACATTGGCCTTGCCCGGATGGTACTGAATGCCCATGTCATAGTCCTTGATCAATTCCAACCATCTTCTTTGCCTGAGGTTCAGATCTGACTGGGTGAACAAGTACTTCAAACTCTTGTGGTCGGAATACACCTCACAACGGTTACCAATCAGATAATGCCGCCAAATCTTGAGTGCATGGACCACAGCAGCTAACTCCAAGTCATGAGTAGGATAGTTGAGTTCATGGGGCCTCAACTGCCGCGATGCATAAGCCACAACCTTGCCTTCCTGCATAAGAACACAACCAAGACCCTGACGAGAAGCATCACAATAGATATCAAAACGCTTGTGAATATCAGGGAGAACAAGCACTGGGGCTGAGGTCAACCGCTTCTTGAGTTCCTGAAAACTCACATCACAAGCAGTGGACCACTCAAACTTCTTGTCCTTCTTGAGCAATTCGGTCATAGGCTTCGCAATCTTGGAGAAATTCTCGATGAAGCGGCGGTAGTAGCCAGCCAAACCAAGAAAACTCCGCACATCGGTGACCGACTTAGGCTGACCCCAAGACAGCACATCACTGACCTTGCTAGGATCCACAGCCACACCTCCCGCTGAAAGAACATGGCCCAAGAATGCCACTTCCTTCAACCAGAACTCGCACTTGCTGAATTTGGCATACAGCTGGTGTTCGCAAGACTTGCCCAACACAAGCTGAAGATGCTCAGCATGCTCTTCTTCACTCTTGGAGTAGATAAGGATATCATCGATGAATACCACCACAAACCTATCCAAATACTCCATGAATACTGAGTTCATTAGGTTCATGAATAAAGCAGGAGCATTAGTCAAACCAAAAGACATGACGGTGTACTCGTAAAGGCCATAACGAGTAGCAAAAGCCGTCTTAGGAATATCCTCGGCCGATCCTCGACTTGATGATAGCCCACCTCAAGTCAATCTTGAGAAGACTCGTGCTCCGGTCAATTGATCGAAAAGATCATCAATACGGGGCAAAGGATACTTGTTCTTTACCGTCACCTCATTAAGCGGACGGTAATCAACACACATGCGCAAGGTCTTGTCCTTCTTCTTCACAAAGATAACTGGACAACCCCAAGGAGATGAGCTAGGACGGATAAAACCCTTCTCTTGTAGCTCGCCTAGTTGCTTCTTTAGCTCCTCCAACTCATTAGGAGGCATGCGATACGGCCTCTTGGAAATAGGGGCGGTACCGGGCAGCAACTCTATCACAAACTCCAGATCTCGAACAGGAGGCATGCCAGGCAAGTCTTCAGGAAAGACATCCATGAACTCACATACTGTGGGAACGTCCTGGATCTCCAATGCCGGTTTTGCTTCAAGGACATAAAGATGGGGCTCTCGCAACTGCGGCGAAAACCCAACCTGTTCACCTGAAGGGCTGGTGAGGTAGACAATCTTCCTGGCACAATCGATTTGCCCCAAGTGTTGGGACAACCAATCCATGCCAAGAATCACATCCAAGCGCGCCGAGTCGAGCAGGATAAGGTTCGCCAAGAATCCCACTCCTTCGATGTGGATAGGAACATCCCGGCATACTAGGTCAGCTCTCATTTCCGAACCCGGAGAGCGAATCAACAGTGGAATCCCCAGAGGAACACAGTGAAGCCCACAATCAGCAGCAAAAGACCTCGACATAAAAGAATGCGAGGCCCCAGAGTCAAATAAAACTGTAGCAGGACGCAAATTAACAAGGAGCGTACCCAACACCACGTCGGGCGCCTCCTGTGCCTCCTCAGCCGAGATGTGGTTGACTCGGCCGCTCCCCAAGCCCGGGGCCTTCTGGTCAGGTGGGTGACCACTCCCTTGCCCGCGTCCTCCATTAGGACGAGGGGCCGCTCCAGTCTTCTTAGGACAACTACTCGCGTAGTGGCCCTTGTCGTGGCGATGAAGCGGTGGCGTCGGCGCGGGTTACGGGGAACACCCTGCTGCTGGGTCGCAGGCGCACGTGACTGAGTCACGGCCTGCGGAGGACGTGGAGCTGGTGCCGAAGGCCTCGGCGGTAGGGAAGCCTGAGGACGGGCCACCGGTGCAGGTCCAACACGGGGACGAACGAGGCCGGCCTGTGCAGACCGCTGGGCCTCCCACTTGCGCTTGCGGGACTCGCCCAGCGCTCTCGCCTTGTGCTCGGCGATGATGGCCTTGTCCACCAAGGTGCGGAAGTCGAAGTCCACGATAGAGAGCTTGTCCTGAAGCTCCTCAGACAAACCCTCCATGAACTTCTCCTGCTTGGCCTCATCAGTGGCCACCTCAGCGGGAGCGTACCTCGCCAGATGGTTGAACTCATGGAGGTACTCAGTCACAGATTTGCGTCCCTGTTTGAGCGCAAGGAACTCCTTCTTCTTCAGCTTCATCAGGCCGGCGGGGACATGGGCCCGACGGAAAGCTGACCGGAACTCCTCCCACGAGACCACGTATCCCGCAGGCTGCATGGCGAGGAAATTCTCCCACCATGAGAGTGCCGCACCCTCCAACTGATGGGATGCGAAAAGTGCCCGCTCCTGCTCCTGGCACTGAGCAACGTTGAGCTTCCGCTCAATCAGACGCAGCCAATCGTCTGCGTCCAAGGGATCCTCGGACCGGGAGAAGGTGGGAGGCTGCGTGCGAAGGAACTCCGCAAGTCCCCCACGAGATTGGTGACCACCTCCAGATCCAGAGGCACCAGAGGGAGTGGAGGTGTTCCTGGCGATGACCTCCAACACCCTACGGTCCTCTGAACGATTGCGTTCGATTTGCATGAGGACTTCCGCCATGGTCGGAGGAGGGGGAAGCTCCTCATCGGGACTACCCTACGATTCCGGCGCACGAGTCCCACCACCATCCCGATTTACTAAGACAAGTTAGGTACAGCCAAGACCCAAGAGCACCGAAACCCAAACTTAGTTAAAATGACCAAAGAATAGCCACAAAAGAACATGAGATCATAAGTCACCGAATCAACTTCCCGAAACGACTAACCCGTATGGAATAACGAGTAATCGTTTGAGAAGACCCAAAATTTCAGAACTAAAATCTGACTCAAAACAGTCCAAAAATCAAGGTATAACCACCTAATAGAGTATGGGTATTTAACTAAATTTCATATCACTTCTTACCCTTTTATTTCCACAAGTTTTAGTTGTATTTACCTCTCATTTCCTACCTTAAGTACTCACCACTAGTTAGCTGTCCAATTTCTTTCTCCAAGCTCTCATGGTTCTCCCAAACCAAGTTAATCGATAGAGACTAATCTTTGAAAGGAAGAGAGGGACAACTTTTTCAAACTTAAGTGAGAGCAAGGTGAGATGAGCAAGCTAAGATAGGTAAGGAGTAAAATCAGAGAACTTACTTAAGTTTTCATAAACTATTTGAAAGTAAGTTTTCAAAATATCCTAAAGGCGACCAAGCTAGGGTTTCTCGGTCAAGATGGCTCGATACCAACTTTGTGAGGACCGAATATTTAACTAGTAACACTTAACCTCCAAATGGTTCTAGCATTACTAATTAAACATTCTAAGCCTCGATGGACATATGTTTCCTGCACTGCAACATATGCGCATCATCACAAAATTACACATCATTTCCATACAACAATATCACTAAGTTCAATAACAACATAAAGTAAAGTTATTACAAAGAGAGCCGACCGCCAAATAGAATAATATACAAGAATGACAATGAAGCAAAATGTGCCATAAGATGGCTAGAACAAAAGTCGACCAGTTAGCCACACACCCACAAGGCAACCGACCGGGCCGCCAAGCTAGTCGCCCATAAACTACCACAACACACTCGCAAAAGTGAGGCCCTCGGGCTCACCTCCTTCCTCTGCAACAAAACAATTAAGCATAGCATCCGAGTACAAAGATTGTCTTTGTACCCAAGATCGACGTGTGGAATAGCGCACCTATTCATAAACTACATGCAAGCTTATTTAGGTGGAGGTTGTATGTCTCATTTTGCATGAAGCCAACTTTATTTGCAATAATGTAATATATTTCAAAAGCAAGTTTGCAAATCTGTTTTGCTATCAAAGTAACATAAGTAAAGATACATACAAGTAACCACACAAGTGACTATCCCAATAGCCACCACAACATAGCACTAATCCCGATTCGTACCACCCATCAAGTTTTAATTTAAAAGGTTGTAGTCTAACTCTTGAAAGACCTCCCCAAGCGTGTCCATAACCTAGGACGAGGCTATTCGAATAGTTTTAACCTGCGCAGGGTGTACCAATGTACCCACACTTGCA